>MU007010.1:0-88532 GCA_010583015.1 Tothia fuscella
CTACTATAAAAACTACTATAAAAACGGTATCCCGTATTTATCGGTACGGTTATTATATTCCGGGTTTCGGTACGGGTCGGCTTTTAATATATCGAAACCGAACTAGAACCGATACCGATACCGAGACCGTCCCGACCCGTTCGGGATACTCCCGAACGGTAGGAAACCCTAAGTATACTTAAGCGTAGCCTTATCTAGTAAGCGTACGCTAAAACCCTATACGCTCCCTTACTCCCTTTCTTAGTATACGCTTCTATCGCGTGACTTATATTAGCGCTATCCCTACTAGGGGTCTAGTATTTCCTCCTCTCTAAGCTAATATTCTAATTCCTCTTGAACCTCTACTATAGCTCCTTCCTAGCCTATCGATTCCTAGTTCTCTCCTAGCGGTTCGTTACACCTATAAGATGAGGATATCGTTTTACATGTTCTCGACAAGCGCCTACGGGGCGCCACTCTCAAGCCACTCTATAGGTTCATGTCCAAATTCGGCCCGCAAGCTCAGCTCCATGGGATACACATAGGGGCAGAAGAACATATCTTTTTAGGAGTAGCTGTGTCCCTTTACTATACGGTCGAGGAATATCTCGACTTTCGCATCACTAGGTCTAAATGGAGAGTTGGCTACAATATTCTAGCTATTTCTTCTCTGGGGCGAGCCATCTCAATTAAACTTTTGTGCTATAAATTGAAAACTTCATTCTGGATGTCCTGCGATATTGCTTTCAAATTTTCATCTCGTCTCGTCAAGATTCTATCGCATTAGCTACTCTGGACGCCTCCATTGCACCCCCTTCTTGGCACGTGGTGGAGGCTTTGTCTAGTCTAGAATGTACTGTTCTCTTGAAAAACGTGTTGCCACGATCTAGCCTTCTCTCCGCTCTGGAAAATCTTTTCGCTGCAGACTACCCGTTTCCCCACGATTTGGCAGGCCCGGAAGACAAATCCCGGAGTAATTGGCCATCCCAGGCGTCAACGAAACGAGACTGCATCGGATCGTCAATTGACAGTCTATATGTTCCAGAAGTGCTCGAGTATATTCGCTACGTTCTTTGGTGCCATTTGGTTATATTTTGTGGTGTATCATTGTTCTTCCTGTGAAAATAACGTTGAGATCTGCTCGCATACTTTAGTTTCTTTTTATCACATTATTTGCCGTTATGATATCTCTGGACGGTAAGGTGGTTGCAGTGACGGGGGGGGCATCTGGTATTGGTTTCGCCACCGTCAAACTTCTCTGTACCTTGGGAGCCAAAGTCTCTATTGGGGATATATCCGAATCCGGTCTTGATACTGCAAAAGAAGAGATACTTAGACTGCACCCAGAAGCAATGATCTATACGGCTGTAGTGGATGTGAGAAAAAGAGTCGCCGTTGATGGGTGGATTGTAGATACATTGCGTTGGGGCGGCACACTGGATGGCGCAGTCAACTTAGCCGGAGTGGTGGGAAGGTTTGAAGATTTGCGGGTATGCCATGATTGTGAAGGCTGAGTAGATGTGCATTAATGTTTTTTGAGTAGATTAAGGACTTCGATGAAAGCGATTTCGATTTTGTCATGGACGTCAATCTGAAAGGCAAGCGCTATATTCTAATAGCTACTTGTGAAACCGCTGACCAGATATATTAGGCGTACTTAACTGTATGCGAGCTCAAATCAATGCACTAGAAGGAAAGACAGGTTCCATTGTCAACGCATGCAGCATCTCTAGTCTCCAAGGTGTTGGTAGCGACGCTGCGTATATTGCAAGCAAACACGGTGTCTTGGGCCTTACGCGGCTTGGAGCTATCGAATGTGGAAGCTCAGGTATTAGGGTCAACGCAATCGCACCGTACGCATTTCACCTAGCATTTCTGTTGCTATCATATGCTCAAACTTTGATCGCAGGGGCATTGTGGACACACCCATGTTGAGGAAATCCTTTGAGACGAGAGGGGAAATCAGTACAGACCACACAGCTCTGAATCGTAAAGGGAAACCGGAGGAGATTGCTAACTTGATTGCATTTCTGCTGAGTGATTGCAGCAGCTTCATTACTGGCGCCTGTTACTCAATCGACGGCGGGTGGAATTGCTGAATAACTGCTCGCCCTTTGGAGGCAATATGCAACTATTTTGCACAATGTTTTAGAACATGATTTCCACCATTCTTTGCAATTTTCATCAATACTCCTCAAGTGTCTTGAACGCCGGATGGCGTTTAGGATATAGAGAATTAAAATCTACCTAAGTATAATTAAAACAAACCAGTATAATCAATCTCCCGTTCTTGTAATAGATATGTAATATCGAGCCGGGAACCATTAGTATATTAATCTTACTTTAAAACACTTAGGAATATTCTGCGTACAAGAGTCCCGGCCAGAGCCTGTCCGGCTTTCAAAAAACTTGGGGAGTACAATTTGTGTAAATAGCAGACCCGAAAAAAGGGGGCAGAATACAAGATTTCCAATTTTGGGTGGGCATGGGACTGCTTATCGTTAATTTCTTACTCTTTCTTACCCCGGATGTTCGGCCTCTAATGATTTAGCGAAAAGCTTGATTTTGAGATGCGTGATTTGGTGACCCGGAAAACCGTTTCCTTACACTATTACTGTCAATCAAAGTCCCTCTTCCGCCAAGATCAATAGCGTTCCTGGGAATAGTTCCTGTAGCCGTTGAGTCCAAGGATGTGGTTGCAGTCAATTCAGCCAATCGCTAAATTTACAAGCTGGCTACCTCCTCAATACCACAGCTTACGTCTAGTCACATGCAATTGGCAAGCTGAAACGACATGATTGGCTCTTGGATCAAACCATCTTCACTTTGGGCTGCGAGGAAAATGGGCAATGAATCATCTGGCGCACGAGGCGGTTCTAAAGAGGCTGTTCGATTCCGAAGAGCGTCTTGGGTATACAATACTCTAGACGTCCTACACGCTCATTGCAACTTCAGCTCACTTCTGGAATTGAAAAGGCCAATATCGCATGTCTTCTCCTTCGTCATGGCTGGCAGTATTCATAGTGCCGAGAGTAGGACCAAGGCAGAGAAAGAAAATCATCAAGCCCACCAGACCGAGCTGACTAACAAGGCTGGCATCGAGGTTCCATACTATGCTGATCGTGATGGCGAAGTGGAACCACGGGTAACGCTAAAGACATGGGTGGTTGTGCTTGTAAGTAGTCTCTTCTGCTTCGACTCACATCGTAGGGAAATTGCTTACCCCAACTCAACAGATCCTGTCCTGGGGTTATGGACTCTCCTTCATACCCGTACCCACAATGGCCGCCGTGGGTGGGAATATCTCTGCTGATCTGGGAGATCCTACTGGTTACGTCTGGTATATCAGCGCATGGATAACTTCCATTACCATCAGCTTTACCATCGTCGGCGCAAATGCAGATTTACTTGGACGGCGCTGGTTTCTAGTCGGAGGAAATCTCATATGCTTCATTGGCCATATCATTGTTGGCGCTGCAAAGTCCTCGAACGCCGTGGTGGCTGGTATGGCAATGTAAAGCATTCTGCTACATGATCTCTCACCGCTCAACTTTACTGAAAGTTTCATTAGTACTGGCTTTGGCGCGGCCTGTTGTCAGCTTGCAGCTTTTGCTGTTGGAGAGCTTCTTCCCAATAAGTGGTACGTTCGACCATGGTTCACGTCAAGGCCGAGTACTTAGCTTACATTGAGCAGGCGTCATATTGGTAGGTTTATCCGCTTACCAACGTAGCAGTAGCTTCTATACTTACTAAAAAGGGGTCGTCCTTGCGGATGCCGGACTCTACGTCGTGATTATTGTACTTCCGGTCACTGCTCGCCATGGGTATGATTTACTTACAGTTGTGAGATAAGCGACAGGACTAACGTGTTTAGATACTTCGTCACTACTTGGAGAGGTCAGCCACGTACCAACCAAGCAAAGCGCCGAACTAACACGTTGGCTAGCAAACTTCTACGCTGCAGCCGCTGGGCAGGCCATCTCGTTTGTCGGTCTTCTCGTGTTTTATTTTCCGCCCGCCCATCCTCTTGGTCTGCCATATGCCCAAGTATTTAGGGAGATGGATTACTTGGGGATTTTCCTATTTATTGGAGCCAGTCTTCCGATAATGATGGGTATAGTCTGGGCTAGTGTGTTCCCTTCCACAAATTTGCATGTTATCGTTCCGTTGGTCATTGGTTCAGTCATCCTCGTCCTGTTCGCGCTTTACGAGCATTATGGCAAACCGAAGCACCCCATTACGCCAACAGCAATGTTTACTGCGGGTCGTGGCCGCGATTTTACCGCACCTTGCATTGCACTTGCAATTTTGAACATGTTTTACTATTCGTCTTCGATCCTGTGGCCAACAATGATAAACTCCTGGTATACTACCGACTGGAGAACGGCAGCAATTCTGAGTCTACCCCAAGGAGTTGCTATCATGATTGGCGGTATTCTTCTATCTGCGTTCGGAAGCAAGTTAAAAAATTGGCAATGGCAACTAACTGCATCCGTGACGATTCTGGTCATATTTGGATCACTGATGGCGTTAGCAACGCCTGACAATAAAAGCATGATGATTGGCTTCTTTTTCATGAGCATGCTTGGTTTGGGATATGGAAATTACTTGTGTATTGCCATGTGTACTAACCTTCCCTCCCCTAATCCTACATCGTTGATGCTGATGATTCTCTAGGTCAGATGGGTGTACCTCACGAGCAGCTGGGGACTAGTGGCGGGCTAGCAGGGACAGCGCGATTTGGAGGCGGCGCAAGTGAGTTTGTTTCGATGACCAACATAGTACTTCTACGTGACTAGGTATACACTGACAAGACACAGTTGCCCAAGCAATCTACCTGGCCATTTTCAACTCAACCATCGCAAAAGCCACTCTGCAACTTGTGCCCACTGCGGCTACCAAAGCTGGACTGAGCGCAGCAGACTTACCCGCATTGTTGGCATTATTGGGCAAGCCTGACTTTGCTACCACCTACAACTCCGCAATTGTTGCTGCAGTCACAATTGCTCAAAAAGAGGTGATAAGACGAGGCGTTCAGTAAGTTTTGAAAGAATCCAATCAGACTCGGGAAGCATTAATCCAGCATAGGCTTGTGGCATATGTCTCAATCCCCTTTGGCATTGTCGGCATCATAGCGTGCCTTTGTTGCAAAGACTGCAATGACAGAATGAATGATAAAATCGAGGTTTACCTCGAAAACACTGAGATGGCGTCGCACAATAAGTACCATTGATAGACAAGGAACTGCGTAACCAGAGAGGTCTTTTCTTTGCAAATTAGCATCACTGAATGAGACGAAGGTAAGCAATCATTTTTCTCACCAGATTCTCTAAAAAATTTATTTAGATGGTATAAATTTGCACGGAGATATAGAGGCTGTAGAGTAGACACTCGCCAGCGTAGAAGGATGTAGCTACTGGCCCAATGTCAGGGAAATTCTAAATGCATAACTCAATGCGGTTTCGATAGCCTTCCATCGGCTGAGTGCTCAATAGTGCATAATATGAAACCCTCATACTAGCGTTACATATTTCGTTTATCATCTAGTATCCCTCACGAAAAGGGCTACACTTTGGGACTTGACACGATCATTGTAGCCAAATTCACTCTTTTACAACGGTCCTCGGCGTAAGCCCTTCCTTGGTCCTTTGCGTAATTCGCTTTATGAATGTCGTCGACCAAACAGTCGCGGCCAAGGTGCAGAGGACTGACGTGCCAATAAACCACCAGATTGTCGGATGCTGGTCAAACTCCCTCAAATTCATTCCGAAAGCCGAACAAACTGTGGTCAATAGTACAAAGAGAAAGGCGAGCTTGGTCAGACGTCCAATACTAACAGCCTGCTGAATTGCGTACCGATTTTCCTCCAATTGCAGAACCATGAGATCCATTTTGACCTCACTTTGATGGTCTTGGATGTTCAAGAGTACCTGTGCAAAGCGAGCCTTCTCGTAAGACTGAATGATCTCAACCTTGCGTTTCAAGGTACGGAAAGCCTTTTGATCTTGCGCACCCTCGAGGAATCCCTCGAGCCATTCTTTCGCAATATCCAATAACTCGATGGTTTTAGTCATGCTGTCTCGAAACTGCCGCTTTGGTCGCTGCGATACATGACCAACGGCGTGGTCAGAATCAAGGATGGCTCTGATATCGCGCCAGCATCTTCCTCCGTTTTGACAGGCCATGTAATAATTCTGGTTCATTTTGGAGTACATCCAAAGCAGTGAACGCTCACGAATACTGTTATGAATAACGATCGGCCCGGGAGTTGAATTGGGCAGACCGTTAAGCAGCGTTTGGAAGAGAGGTTTGACCCGCTCCCATTGCCCTTCAGACCATGAATCCTGTTCTTTAGCAGCTTTATCAGCATCAATAGGGCTTTGAATGATCGTACTGGGGTCGAGACTGTATCCATAGGAGTCAAGGACACTGGTGAGGTACGATTGTTTGACGTTGGGTTTCCTTTGCGAAATTCGTTTCCACATGGGAAACGCTAAAATTATGGCTAGATAGCGTCAGTGATTACAAGAGAGATGGTAGATGGGATACTGCTTACTTGTCTTAATATCAGTCCTGGGGAAACCAAGCGTAACTGTTGTCACATCTGGAACCATATCGCGTTGGAGGATTTCTTTCACGTACCGCAGTGTCTGCCAAGGTTAGTATCACGGACAAGGGTTGTTTGAACAGTGAAAGCTCTGTGAAATAGTCTCAACTAATCGACGTCCATATCGTGTGAGTTGAGCTGGAGGCCATGGATACACCAACAGGAATTCAAAAACATAATCGAATGCTTGGGCGTTGACTTCATGAACTTACATAGCAGTAACCAAGACCAGCGTCCTTGCTGTCAAATATGGCGCTCTTGATGGGTTCTGGAGCAAAAGTCCAAGCGTAACCTCCCATGATCTCAGCAACTAGGTTTTTGTTCTTTGCAAGGTAGATCCTGTGGCCGTCTCCGGCAATGCTGCCGTATAAGCCATGATAGATCTTGCTGAGCTGCTTGACCATGACGAACTTCATGCGGGGGCTGATGAATCCACCAAGGCATTTGCCACATGCACAGCCGTACTTGGTTTGGAGGACAGTTGGAGCATTGGTAGATCCGGGATTTTCAGCAGCTTGAGCAGCACGCAGGGCTTTGACGTCCGCATCAGAGTGTCCACGGAAGGCAGAAGAGACATCAACGATCTTGCCGTCAATCTTGGTACGAGTGCGGGCGAACTCCAGTCGAGCTTTGATGTTCTCAACGGCACTCAAGTTGGTGACTGGAAGGACGAAGGCAACGTCAGAAGCAAGCGAGGCGGCCGAGTTGGCGGGATGAGCAGGATCATAGGCTTTTGCGAACCAAGTGGTAGCTCCGACGCGACGAAACCCTTCTTCACGGAAGAGAGCGATTTTGTCGGCATCAGAGAATTCGATACCGGAGAAGATAATTTTTGTTGGTTGAGCAAAGGCAAAGCCTAGATTTGCATGAACGCTCGGGCAAACGAATCGAGAGACCAATTGCTAAGCAACGGCGACGGACTCAGCACCGGCATTGACAGACATAGACTGCAGGAGTTGTATGCATTTGTCATTAATCTCTCTGCCCCAGATGCCGGTTCCGCGAACAAGGAACTCCTCACGCAAACAACCATATCTTCAGAAATTAGTAGTGGTTCATGATTGTGGTAAAGGATTCGTACCGATCAAACAGAGCGTAAGCCAAGCTGCCGGTCTTCTGGCTTGGTTCTTGCATACTATCCCAGAACGTGCGGCGAATGTCGTTACGGCAGATAGCGCGTCCTGTAATCGTACCAACAGTACGGCGAGGCTCATTTGGTGAATGATTTCCGTTAGCATCAAGTGCACCATCAGCAGAAATCAGGACTTGAGAAGTCCATTCCAGGCGTTTCTCGCCAGTGTAACAGTCTTTCTGAACGTTGGTCTTGTAAATGACAGGAGTGGTCATTCTGAGTGCTCGTGCACGAGACTTCTTGCTGGAGGTCATATTTGGTTGATGTTGCGTTGTAGGTTTTGATGACAAGTGGGTGAGGAAAAAAATTGCGCTGAGTCTTACGCTTGACGCGTAAAGTATCTATGACTGACGCGAAGTGGTACCTAAAGTTTAGCGTGTCCCGTTCCAAATGAGGAAAGAGCACTTTCCATACGGATCAAAAACCTTCATCCAGAACCAAAACATTTGGTGCATTATTGACAGATGACAGCGGCTGATAAATCTACTCCTAAGGAAATGCAATGTTGAACATAAATGTAACATGGTCGGTGGCCTTAGATTAGCTTGGCTTGGAAGCCCATGTCAGATCAAGTTGTACAACCTTTTTCACAACACGCCACTTGCCTCAAAACGCTTGTCGTTACAAGGATGTTGCCATGGCGGCTTTATGGGTTGCCACTTGAGGTTAAAATGATTTTCGTGGACTGATGCGATTCGTCGAAATGTGTTTAGATTGAACTCACCAAAGCACGTTGTTATGCCAGGAACTATGTAACAGCCGATGACTCCGCCATAAGCTTCACAATGTAGCAGAGCTCTACAATAAAGAAGCTGTGGGATGGTATGCAGAATTGCTGCAAATGAGATTTACGGTCAGCTCTTGAGGCTCTTGAATCTCCTTGAGAGGGAGTACTGTGCCTTGGGGACCAAGCCTCAAAGCACATGAGGTAGCAAAGTTGACTCAAATACTGGATTTCTGGTAAGCGTTGGCTCAAGAAAACGGGTATCGAGTACGTTGCAAAGGGTATCTTTTCAGGTTGTTGGATATAACAGAGTACATTCTGCAGCGGTATTAGGCAAGACTTAGTCGATACACTAGTCCAGAAAGGGTAATATTCTGGTGAAATAAGTCGTAGATTTCCTTTTTCACTTCAGAATCTTTTCACTCTATGAATCCTACATTCCTCTAGAGGCATTGGATAGTGAAGTGTTATGAGCTACCTTAGAACACTGTTCTGGCGCCGCTAGCTTTTGGATTAGTGAGGGAGGAAATATTTTAAAAGCTTCAGTCGCGTGAGTACTATCGCACCAAAGTTGTCTTAATCATCTGTGTGAAACTTGGTCCTAACTAGGCCCAGTTTTCCACTTGGGTGGCATCCTCAGGGATGGCAAACTAACTAGATTTCCACGCAACTAGTTCTGGTAGGGATAGAGTGCAACTCAATTTCAAAGGTAATATGTAAGGGGCACAAGCGAGTAAAAGAGAAGCAATATTTTCCTTTCATATCCTCCACTCATGCTGTGATACATGAACCCACATCATTGGCTCCGCAACTTGCAAGCACGCGTATCGTACCTACTCATGTCAAGACTTCTTCCCCAGGCAGAGGATCACTTTCGATGCGAAAACTCTGGTAAATATCATTTCCATCGCGATTCGGTATGCCAACGAATGCCGCAGTGTGCTCGTAATTGTCCCTATTAGTACCCCAGCAAATCTTTGCTCCCCAATGGCAGTTCAACCACCAATCCTTTTGCGTTCCCCAATCGTCCTTGGCGAATTGAAAGTTGAGACGTCCGGCCGTCTCGTTTGCAATGATTCTCCAGTTGCTCCATTCGCGCTCTTTCGATATCAGGGCATATTCTCCAACATTTCTATACGGATTTCCAAAGTGGAGATAAAAAGTGTCTCGCCCCACTGTCACGGAGATGCGGAAACGACAGTCAACAGTTGGACTGATGAGCGTGTCCTTCTCCACTCCGATCAAAGCAAAACAAACCTTGATCAGAGAGCGATCACGAGATGGTTCTTGAGGCTGCACTACGAAATGTGTCCCAGAATCTATGATCATCTGGGTGCGCTCCCGACTGAAATCGCTGGTGATATGGTATCCGTTCTTACTGTCTCGAATCACCGGGTAGATTTTTACTGGTAACCAAAGGAGGTCCCAAACCTTGTTAGGCTCAGAGTAGATCCACTGCTTGTGCTCATCTTTGGGATATGCTATCAAGCTTCTGCACAGCAGGACAATGTGCGGTCCGATTAGGTTATTGAAGTGTCTTTCTTGGGCACTCAAGTTGTCACGCGCGATGGAAATGGGCCCCTTGGTGCCATCTTTGCTGTCTTCGCCGATGAAGTCCAAGCCGCTGGCTGCAACAGACATCCATTCCATAAGTATGATGCCCTTTTCCTGGGCAACCCAATATTTCAGGAAGATCGTGCGCATGAAGACGTAGTGATTTAAAAAGCCCCTGGGTCCGGGCTTCAGATCGGTGACACGAGCAGATTTAAGCAAACCTTGCTGGCCTAGATCGCCAACGAGCGCTTCATGGATACCAACAAGCTCAGTAGCAATACTTTTTGCTCTGATAATCTCTCCAGTCCTCTTCAGCGCCCCTTTCGCCCTGTCGAAAAGCGTTTCGTTAGATCCTGGTGCCTTCTCTGTTGGTTTCTGTGCGTGCTCGGCAAGGGATTTGAGGTCACCGATATACTCCTTGTATAGTTCGGTGATTGTGTTAGCATGACCATTTGCGTTGGTTGTCAGCACTGTCAACTCGAACTGATGGATCTGTTCCGAAAGTTTCTTGAGGTCGTCGTCAAGTTTATGGATCGCAGCCTCGATTTGTTTGAGCTCCTGAGAAGCACCATCGCCGGTGATGGCATTGTAAGCGATCTCAAAAAGCTTTTTCCCTCCAGCCGAAGCTGTTTGCGAGCCCACAAGCTTTCCAACGTCTTTGAGGCCCTTACTCAGTGCTTCCTTGAAAAATTCAGCCATAGTGCACTGCTTGCTTGGGAGATGCAAGATGGGCTCGAAAATTTGCGCGCGATCGTACAGTACTCAGCGGAGTGTACCTTTCATTTATCACCACAGTGAGTTGCTGCATGTTCGCTAAAACGAAATCTAGACCATTTCAGACTACAGTCGAAGCTGCTTCGCATTTCAGCTCGCTGCAAGACCTGGTAAAGGTAAAGGATTCAGCCGAAGCCAAGAGACACTGTTCGCGAGGTGATTTGCGAACAGATCTTGTCATGCAGAAGTGGGGTGTTCCGAGCTGCAGTATTCGCGTGATGCAAGTCCCCTTCTGATTCATGCAATAAGCACCTCGCGAACCCAAAAATCCACAACTGTCGGTTCGAGTAATTCGCCCGAAAAACTCGACTATCAAATTAGAACTTCTGGTGACAGTGTTGATCTCAATGGTTTTTAGTTCAATGCTGACTGAAGGGATATTGGCAATCGCTCTCGAAGCCTTTAACCTCGAGAGTATCTAGTTAATTCAGACAAAGGGAGATAGGAGTTTGTTTTCACGTATTCGAGGGTTGAAAGCCTGGTAGACCATAAGCTATGGCAACAACGACTTGATAATCGAAAATTGTTTAAACCTACCCAAAGAGCCCGGAACTACAATATCGTGAGTAGGTGAACTTCTCTTCTTGAGCTTCTTGAATATCATACATACTTCAAGGATCCCGGAATCACTATATTGATTAGTATTCAGAAGACCTATGGAAAAAAAAGGTCTCCTCGATCTTTCGAACAGATTAGTATGTGTTAAAAATCCCGGAACTACTGAGTTGACTATTATTTAGAAGACGTAGGTGAATAAGTACTCTTTTCAAGCTTTCAGATAGACTTCAAGCTTTCAGATAGACTTGTATGCTTCAAGGATTCCGGAACTACACAATTGATTCTTATTGAGAAGATAAAAGTAAATAAACTCTATCTTGAAACTTTTAAATAACGTTATATGCTTCGAGGATCCCGGCCACATTCAATTTTCACTTGCCAAGAAGGGTGACCTACAGAGACGGGGGTAGAAGAGTTGGAGATGCACATTAGGATGCCAACGGGTCTCACGATACTTCGGAACACAAGCGTTTACAAGATAAATTTATATCTAAGGTCTTTGAAGCCGTGCTCCATCCGAAGTCCTTTTAAAAGCTATGAAATTGCTGAACGCTCAAATTGTAAAGGGGTATTTTGAAGAAAAACAACCCCGAACACCCAGCCCATGATGATAATGAGGGAGGCAAATGAGCCTCCCAATAAGAAAGTATAGTCTAGACGATAGTCTTACTTGCGGGTAAGCGCTAAGCGCGAACCTTTGGAAGATCTAAGTCTATGGATAATGAATCTGAAGATATTTAATAACAACAAGAGTGAGAAAACAAAGCATGTGGGTGAAAGCGCACGAAGCCAAATTTTTGGGGGTAGGGGGGAAAATCGTGAGACGTGCGCGCCATTTTTGGCACCAAAGAAAATCCCGAAGGCCAGAGGGAAGACGTGGAACGATGAGTAACAAAGCTAGAAGAGGAAGCGATGAAACTCAGTCATCCCGAGGAGAAACCGAGAGAGAAGTGTGTGCTACAAGAACACCTAAGCGGAAGCAGAGGTCTTCTTGGCAGAGCCACGAGGAGAGACGCGAGACTTGGAGGCAGGAGTCTTGCGGGGAGTAGCCTTGCGGCGGGGGGTGGACTTAGGAGTCTTGGGGGCCTTTGGGGTTGGGGTGACTTCCTCTTCCTCATCATCTTCTTCGACATCCTCCTCAGGGTTGTGTCCCTCTTCCTCACCACCATCCTCGACATCCTCAGCACCGGAGGCAACCTCCTCCTCCTTGGCAACAACCTCCTTGGGCCACTCCGGAACCATCTCAAAGTTGGGAATGTTAGTGAGACGCCCAGCCCTCAACTCCTGTTCAACCCAGATGAGCACCTTTTGGCAGTGTTCGTAAGACTTGTTAGGGCCGAGGAAATCCTTGAACATGTGCTGGAGAGCAGCAACAGGAGCCAAGTTGCCCTTGACACGGCCTTCGGGGTGGATATTGTCAGGGATATCCATTTTGCTGGCAACGGCATTGTTGTAGTTGCTCATGCGAATCTTCTCGCTCCGCTTGAGCTGAACGGTAAAGGTCATGACTTTCTTGTGGGACGCGATGAAGTCTTCCATGAGCCAGTGTTGCATGATCTTGATTAGGCAAACCTTGATGAGAGGCCATGTCTTCGCCTGGAATGCAGCGCGCTGGTAATGCTTGCTGTGGATAGCAGTTAGTACAAGTCAAAGAGTATAAACAGGAATGGGTGTTATAGAAAACTTACCGGCACCACTGGATGGGACGTGGAATCATGGCAGTGGCGCGCTTATTGCGGCCGAAGTAATCGCTAACACAGTAACGACACTCCTTGGCGTTGACTTGACCCGTGCGACAGCCACCGGCGAACTCGCATGTGAAAACCGATGGTTTCTTGCCGTCGGCGTCAGGAGGTCCAGCCAAGACCTTGTCCTCATAGGCCTTGCGCTTCACGGCCCACTCTTCGTCAGTCATCTTCATGTTCTCCGACTCTTCGTCGGACTTTGGACGGCCAGTCTTGCGGCCAGTAGAGGTATCGGCATCAGAGGACTTCCGACTACGCTTCTTGGCAGGAGTGGACTCGTCCTTGGCCTTGCGCTTGCGCTTTGTAGCCTTGGCGGACGAATCGACAGGAGTGGCAGCAGCTAAGAGGGAATGTCAGAATTAATTCCAAATATTATCGAAGAAGTATAGGAGCTTACGTGTGTCAGCGGATTCGGGATCCGAAGCAGTGGAATCCTTCTTGACAAGGACTTGATCATCTGCGATGATTGTTAATTAATGCAGAAGCGAACGGATTTAGTGATACTTACCAGGGATGTTACCGACGATCTCTCCAGTGAGGGTATCGACCATCATTGGGACAAGGCGATATTTACCCGAGATAGGTTTATCATGGGCGTTGGCGGCGACAGGAGAGGAAGCGGGTTCTTCAGCAGCGACTGAAGCGGAAGCATCGTCCTCAATAGCAGCGGAAGAAACAACACCATCCTCAACAGCACCAGAAGAAACAGCGCTATCTTCCACCGCAGCAGAAGAAGCAGCACCATCCTCCACAATAGCAGAATAGACAGCGCCATCTTTAGCGACAACGGGAGAGGATGCGCGCTGGTCAGCAGCGATGGGGGAACCAGCAGACATGACCGCAGCAATTGATTGAGATGGTGAAGCAGGAACAGAGTCCTCGCGAACCTCAGGAGCTGGAGACATATGAACAGGTGGAGTAGACTCAATGCCAGTCATGGTGATTGAGATGCGCGAAGAAGAGGAAGTTTGAAAGTCTGCAGAAGCAGGCAGTGTGTCGGAAGAAATAAAAGGTGGAAGAGGAAAAGGGAGAGAGGGTTGAAGGTTGAAGGTTGAAGTAAGTGTAAGAGTGGAGATTGGTTGTGAACAATTGTGGTGGAGTGGAGATTGTTGGTTGTGGTTGTTGATGAGAAGAAGAAAAGAAGTTGTGGAGTTGGTGGAGGGTGGTCTTTTAAGGACGGAGGTGGAAAGGGGATTGCGGGTTTAGCAGGTGTTCAGACTCAGGGACCTTCAGTTTTAACACTACGTGCAACTTGCCTACAATGTCATGAGGTGGGGCCTCTGGCGGGTCATCTGTTCACGGCAAAACACGGAGATGACTCATTTGACGTCAATTTCAAGCCGGTCAGGTTACGGACGGAGTGAATGTGCAGTCTGAAGTGAAGTGGTGATGACAAAAAGTGAAAGAGCGTTGTCTGATATGGGCCGAGACAACCCGCGGATTGGAGCACCAACGGACGATAACTACGTGTAGAAGCTGCCTAGATACCTTTCCATTGCCTTGTCCATACTGTAATTGAACTTTCCATATGTCGCTGTCGACTTTTGCGGCCCTTTCAGGAAGGTTTGGCGGTGGGAGCGAGAGGTTGCCATGGACAACGAGACTTCACTTACTCTTTCACCCCGAATTATCTCTTTCACTCCAAATTGACCCCTCAGCCCGAGCTGTTTGAATAAGGAAGCCACACTAAGTTTCATTCTGGGCAGTGCATGACAGGAACCGAGTGTTTGCATAACCGATACGCTCCTATGTATGACAGGGTCCAATGAGTGTTGTTCCAGTCTATGCCAACCTTTTCACAAGCTGCCGATATGGCAAGAGCAGCTGCTGAGTCTGGTCGTATGGTGTTAGTTGTTAGCAAGCACCCGTCACCAGCCACGTTTTCCGGCAGCGCAAGGATCATCTGGCAGGCTGCGAGATTTGGTCCATTCACGTGGAGGGGCAAGACAGTAAAAGGAGAAGGTATCGCCTGCACCACTTCTTGCTTTGGCAATTCGTCCACGATAGTCCATTGACGCAAACCATATTCAATCGTCAGCAGCAATTCTGTGAAGTTGTCCCTTCATACGTTGAGCCAATGCGCAAGACGCGAATGAGTATGCGCACTCACTCATTTGATGTCTTTGCCAGATGAGCCACGCCGCACCATGACCACAACAACGACAGCAGACAATGGAACCACGATTCCTTTCCCGTACCTTTACCCACAATTAATCTCAGCCATGGCATCGAAAATTGCAGCAGCTTTGTTCGGGCGCTGACTGGAAAGCATTGGCAGCTGCATTCCTAGTTTGTGGTTTCCAAACCCACACCTCCACACACATACACAGATAATAGTAGTCATTTCCACAAAGTATCTACCGCATGCTGACATATGAAAGATGTCCAGAGAAGCGTACAAATACACGGAAGAGACTAAAACGAGCTTGGAGAAAATGAATAAGCAAAAGAAGAAGGCGATTCGAGAAGGATTGGGAACGATAGCCAGGAACAAGAAGCGGGCTGTAGCATTCCTTGTTTAACGTAGCGGGAGGTCTGGCAATGTTGCTCCGATCCGGAAACTGGCACACGGTAGACGCTGTGAACGATTGCCCCAATACGGAGTCTTCATGTCCTCTGCAATTGGAGCGATGCCACACTTGAGCTCCGCATACTGAACTGGCATGCTCCAAGTACCGCCGATCGGGTTGACGACACAGACTCACTGCCAGCTTCTGCGACATCGCGTCTGGGGAGAATTAAGCTGTGTTAGTTGAGCACTGAAATGTCTCCTTAGCTTCCAAAGTTTTCTCCAGGTAGAGAAGAAAGAAACAAGGAACAAAAGGGAGCGAAAAGGTAGAGAAAGCAACGAAGTGTGAAAATTGAGCTTACAAGAGAATTGGTGCTCGTGTGTTGGTAAAGGTTGCCGTGGTCACGTAATGCATAAGTAAAGAAACTTTGCCTCTAATTTGGTGCTGTGACTGGAAGTTCCTCATTCGCGCGTTCCTGGCTGGGTGGGTGTCTGTGCATCATAGAAGGAAACAGACCAGACGAATGAAAAGGAACAAGGGAACAATTTAAATACCAATGGTAAGGCAGTTCGATCCTCCACTGGAGGATGTCAATCGGAATGCCTGTCAGGTTGCTGGCAAGTGGAGGGCATTGATCTCCCGTCGTGTGTGCTGCGGTCTCCATCACCAATGACGACAAGAGCAAGAGGGTTGATCATGTAGCACATGTTTCTTGCATGATATATCGAATCACTAATGTAAGAAGTCGGAGACCTGATATCCACTTAAAAACCAGCCGTACCTTCCTATCGCCACTTCGGAAGGTACGATTCCATCAGATGGTTGACAGTTCCATCAGACAACACACCGTTTCACGTAGCAACAGCAAGATCATTAAGCTCCGCGATGCACAAATGAGTACCATTACATCAATCGAAGGAATACGAAGAAGACATGTCGTTGAAACCCGAGGCTTGGAATGTGGATCACCGTTTCATGCACCTCCTCGATTTGGTGTTAGCGTCCCAGAAGATGGTACCAAAAATAGATATATCCACCAGATGTATCACAGCAAATCTTTCATACATATTATTGATTAAAGCTATGTTGCATTACAAAGCTATCACTTCCGTTATATGTTCGCTGGGTATCCTCAATCTGTCGCCGAAAATCTCTCTACTTATCATCGAATGGTGATATCGATTCAATCAGAGACACAAGTAAAGGCAGTACACCTATTATTCTTTACCGGAATATTGATAGTGTCATGTACTCGCAAAATACCTCCACATCCACATGCAACCAAATCAAGTAGTTATGACAAATATAAATGTCCGTAACCCACTATTGAGAAAAGACAACTCTCCCGCAGAGCACAACCAAGGAAATCCTTCAATGTACTTGCATGTTATGCCGGAGCCTTCATGACCATGACCATACCCGGCAGCGCTCCATAGCCAAAGGGCTGCAGCATGGATGTCGCACGCACGCTAGAGTTCATCCACCAAACTCCAAATGCCCGAAAGACAGAACCCCAGGTCAAAAGGGAATCGCTTGGTATGGTAGAAAAATCAAGGATACCGAAACACTCCCTCACGCCTTCAGCACATGAATAAACAATTTAACCCTCTCCCAATCCACCTCCTCCCTTCCCCCCTTTCCCAGGTTTCCCTTCCCAGCCATAATCTCAACCTCCACCCTATTAACCCCACCCCTCTCACACCTAGCCTCATAAACCGGTCTCCCCTTATCCCTCTCCCCACCAGGTTTGATATACTCGCTCATACGCTGCCCATTGACATTAACAAAAATTCTATAAGGTCTACCGGATTTGGCTACAGGGATTGAGGGAATTATGTGGAAGAAGTGGTGGGTGGATGGGACGGTTATAGTGAGGGATTGTTGGGTCCTTTTGTCGTGGGCGGGTATGAGGAGGTGGAAGGGTTTGGCGAGGCCGAGAGCTGGGTGGGTGGATATGGTCAGGGAGGGGAGGATTGAGTCTGCTGCGGCTGTTGATAGGTATGGTTAGTACATGTGTTTCGGATTTTCATACATCAGTGTGCAAGAGGAGGGCAAACTTACATTGTCCAAAGGGCCGGACTGTAGTCTCCACAAATCCATTTGGTGGCACATACTGCGGCGGCGCATAGTGGTGATTACTCGAGGGCTGCTGAACCTGCTGTCCTTGACGTGTAGGATACAAACTCGGCTGTAGCTGTGGATGCGGACTCCCACTCAATGGCTGCGGTGTAGCCCCATTAGTCGGCGGTTGCATCAAACCCACTGGCCCACCAGATGTAGAACCACTCGGACGAACAGCGCTCAACGCGGGCGACTGACTTGGGTGAAGTTCGCTCTTTACACCATTCGTCTGCACCGGGGGCGGCGCAACCGATATATGCGCGGTGAGCGGTGGAATCGGTGTAGATGCGGAACCAGATCGGGAACCACTAAAAGGATTTCGAGAAGCAGCTGGGGTTGGAGCTGATGCGCCATTCATACTCGCCGCAACCATCTTGCGCTGACGTTCGAGCGCTTCGTTGTGAACAATTACGCCTGGAGTGCCGCGCTCGGGACCTGGTGTACTGGCTGGTGACGCAGCTCCAGGGCTGGCCTTGTTGGCACCGAACTTGAGTTTGATGGACGGCTTTGGTGCAGCAGACATCTTTAGCTTGATCGTAGGTTGTGTGGGCTGTTCTACTTGCGCTTTTGCAACAGCGAGGCGTTCGTGAAAGACGTCCTGATTAAGTAGTTAGGACAATTGCTGGACAAGTGCACCTTCCCAAACATACCTTGAGTTCATTTGCCAAGTTGAAAATATCACTACCGTCCTCGTTGTACTCTTGCGCATTCTTCCAGATATAACTCATCTCTTCCTCGAACATATCCCAGCTCGTAAGATCTGTTACGCGAGATGGCGCACCCTTGCCGTGAATGCCCTTAACTTTCTTCTGAACGCTTTTCAACGAAGTGGGGTTTTTGATGAGTTGGTAGTAGTGGGTGAGACTCCGCGGCGGAAGAGTAACAAACGGTAGGAAGATCTCAAACTCGTCACTGTTCCAACTGTCAGTACCGCTTCTGATGGACATAGACAAAAGCGCAACATACTCCTTATAGTGAATGAGCTCATCCATAATCTGCTCTTGCGCCTCTTGAAATGTCTTGCCCGCAAAATCGCCCAGATCGGCTTCACCCTCCGCGTCCTCTTCCTCGTCTTCCTCAACTACATCCTCCACATCTTCCTCTTCAGGCTCCGGCTCAGGTTCAAGTACAGCAGCAGACCGCCTCGAGGAACGAGCAGGTGTTGCTGCTGGCACTGAAATCTTCAGCGTGGTTGGCCTCACATTTATTCCATTGCTGACCGCTCGTGGAGCAGGACTATATCCACCATTGGTCCCCTCACCAGGTATCGGTGTGGCCACAGCTTGGTACCCCACCTCCTTGTATGCCGGATTCCATCGGGTCATGAAATTGGAAGCTGTCTTGCGTACTCGTTCTGCATCTTCGTAGAGTGACGACTTCTTGTCGTTGAAGTCTTTTGCGTTTTGGACTAGGCGTTTGAGGTCTCCTTCTACGGCAGAGAGATTTGGGTAGGCTTTGCGATTGAGTTTGCCCTGTTGGAGATGCACTTTAATATATGTCGTTGCCATTTAAGTTTAGACAGATAATTCACCTCAATTGTCTCCATGGAGATGGGAAGTTTGGTCGCTTCATAATACGCGGGATACAATTTCTGTCGCTATTAGCAGTAGTCATGAGATACAAGCAATATGCGCTCACCTTGTCTGGTAGAGTAAGAAATTCAGTAATGATTGGCCGTCCACTAATCGCACTCGTCAGATATGTTCTCCATATCACCACTTATGCACATACGTTTTATCCTTTGCCTTCTTCAGCGTCTCCACAAACTTCAAGCCTATCTCCGTTGTGGTATCGTAGGTTTCGACCTCGCAGGCAAGATCGCCCTGTGGTATACGTGGTCAGCTAAATTCCACATATTTGCGTTCTTTGCTTCTAAATTTCCAGTGCATCGCGCTGTGCGAATCGCAGCACTGTACTCGTGTGGTCGAGAGCTGGGCAATTGCGGAGGTGCTGCGGAGAAGAAAGAGGGCTCATGGTCGGGGGGTGTGCACTCGTTAGGTTGAGAGATAATCCATCGAGGGAGTCGCGCATCGCGCATCTCTTCCCATCCTCAAGACCAGACCAACGTCTTCGCTGCACCGCTGCACCGCTGCACACCTCACAATTAAATAGAAATAGAAAGCGCAGTACATACATGACCTTTCTGCCTCTTCTCCGCTCTCTCACCATCACCTCCCGAAGGCTGCGCCGTCGCTTTTCTCTTGGACGCGCTATTCATTTTTTTTTTGGGAATTATCGCATGCGTTGGTCGCAGAACAAGCTGGGTTGATGAGAGTTGGGACCACTGTATATTTGTCGCGTTCGGTGGTTCGGGATCCTGGTACCTTAAAGCGTGCTGCTGTTGGTGTGTGGTGGTTCGCCCGCGTTTTTGGAGGGCTTGGCAAAGAGATACGGATGAGGCGTGTGGATTTGTGCCTCAGGCTGCAATATAATGTCACCAAACACGTCCACCACCACCGACATTTTCACAACCCTATTCCGGAATCGCTGCACACTTTCCTTCATACTCGGCCATCGCTCAGCTAAGTATGCCCATACCCAATCCAAACTCCTTATATTGGTGTAAAATAGCCTAGAAAACAGCGGCCTCACTCCGAAGGCTCCATCCGCAGTGACAGTCAGTAGGTTTGATTTATTTAGTCAGAATACGAATTCATCCATCCAACACATATGACTGTGAACCATAAGTACTTTCTTTCGCACGTCGTCGCCGTTGGGCTAGATCAAGAGTATGCACAGCCCTCCAAGATGTAGAGAGTTTACCGGAAACGAAACGTGCCCCCACTCGGGTTGCGACCCAAAAGACCAGAAGAACCAAAATGGATGAAAGCTTTTGCACATTTATTCAATATATACTAGGACCTGCTTATGAACGCTCCCAAGCAGTATGAAAGGGGGGTAATCATAAAAGAGAAGAGGTATACTCGAAAAGAATGCACTCCATACCATACCATACCATACCATCCCATACCATCCCATACCATCCCATCCCATCCCATCCCATCATCCATTCTTATTAAACCGCTCATCCGCTCATAACGCCATCACCAACCCGAAAAACAAGGCAGCATGAGAGAAGAGCAAAAGGCGATTTCCTCACTTCCTCGCCGCCTCCGCCGCAGCCTTCGCCTCAAACTCCTTCTGCAACTTCTGCTCCTTCTCCTCCCTCACCTTCGCAAGCACAATCTCCCTGAAAATAGCCCCTCTAGCCAGACTGCTCAGCCTAGAACCCCCCGACGCCTTACCTTTCTTGTCCCCCTCCTTCCCATGGATATTAAGCGCCTTTTCGAAATTCTTCGCATTCAACTCCTCACCAACAGTTTCCATCGCGTTAGCTGGGATGGAAGCTTGACTTGCACTATGGGCGAGGGCACCTTCGAGGCCAGCTTCTTCATCTTCGTCTTCTTGCATTTTGAGCGCTTCGATCCTGTTGGCTAGTTTTACTTTTTCGATTCCGCGGCGGAGGCGTGCTTTTGTGCAGTAGGCGCGTATTTCGGTGATGAGATTGTGGTCGGAGGCATTCTTGCCGGAGAGCCAGATGTGCTTTAGTGCTTCCTATTTTGCATATGTTAGCTAAGTTTGTGATTGAGGGTAGGTAGAATATCGACATACATCACTGCTAGGTCGTTTCCTCGGATCTGCCCGGAGCAAACACCTGATGAAATCCTTTGCGTCTTCACTAACGTCGGCCCAGTATCTCGGGTGGAAAATGACCTTTTCGTGACGGCACTCTTCGATCAGATCACTCATGGTCTCGCTTCGGAAGGGGGAATAACCGCAGAGGAGAGTGTAAGTGATAACGCCGAGAGACCACATATCAACTGGTTTTCCGTGTCCTCTCTTTTCCATGACTTCTGGTGCGGCATAGCCGAACGAGCCAGCCATTGTTGTGAGGATTTCGTTGGAGCTCAACATTTTGGCGATGCCGAAGTCTGCAAGAACGAGGTCCGAGTCTGGTGCGCGGGTGAGGTAGAGAAGGTTTTCTGGTTTGAGATCTATGGCTTCTTAGCTTGGAGGCATGGTTTGAGCAAGAAGAGCAGCATACCACGATGGACGACATTCCTCTCGTGGAGATAGTTGACAGCTTCAAGTACCTGTCGGATAGTAACGGAAGCATCCTTCTCCGTGAACTTGCCCTTCTCGCAAATGCGATCAAACAGTTCTCCTCCAGTAGCGAGTTCGGTAACAATATACCATTTGTCCTATTTCCAGATATTAGCATCACCATCCTGATATCTCCCAAACTACACCCACCTTCGACTCAAACCACTCATAGAAAGTAACGATATGGGGATGCTTCATCCGCTGCAACATCTCCATCTCATCATAAACCATCTGCTCATTCCCTTTGACATTCTTCTTCAATATAATCTTCACTGCGACTTTCCCCGTCGGACCATCCGCCTCACGAACGATACCGTAGGTACCGGCGCCTAGTGTTCGGCCGAAACGGTATTTGGATCTGATGTTCCTAGTTTTAGCTTGTTGGTTGGTTGACCGGTTGGCGGGGTATGGGAGGGAAGGGAAGTGTTTACTTCTTATCATAGCTTTCAGGTTGGCCGTGCATTTTGTTGTAGAGGGATGATACTAGAGGTGGTAATAGACAAGGTTAGTGTGTGCGGTACTGGTGCTGCGGAGTGGGTGGGACGGACAACTCATGGTGTGGTGTGTGGGTACGAGATGAAGCTCGCAAACTGGTTTTAATTGTAGCTGTTGGAGGTAATTCTTTCGAGTTTATGTGTCGAGATTTGTGGTCCTGCGTAAGATAGGTACGGCAAACAAACGACGTAGGTAATCGAGAGGGTGTAGATTCGAGTTCGTCTGGTGGAGAAGTCGAGAAGCAGGAGGGTGAGGACGAATCTTGGAGCTTTCGTGACTGGGAAGTCGAGCTTAAGAGGAAGGAGTCGCAGCGTGTGACTGTATGTAGTTAAGTCTGACAGCAATTCTGCTGACTGGCGCTGCCCTCAATTCAGCCTTGGCCGGTGCAAGTGCGGCTGAGAGTTGAGAGGGGAGGGGCAGTTTCGTCGAGGCGCAGTCAGAGTAAAGAACAAGCGCTTGCTTCGCCGTGTGGAAAGCTCTTGTGTGGCAGGTCCAAAGCACACAGCGAAAGCCAGGAATGAACTACTAGTTCCAGAAGTTCTGGTGGTTTATTAATGGAAGTTGAACAGTTCCAAAGATACCAACGAAGATCGTCGTTTCCAGCTCGTCCTTCATGATCCTCACCCTGCCCCACCTTCCCAGTTCCGCCGGGTCTTAACCCAGGGGGTGGACGCTAAAACTTCCACACTCCACAACCGTTTCGTCTGTGCTTTTCCGCCCTTCCTCTAAACCAATTTCTTGGCCTATGTCTTTTGCGTGACCGCATGTTTCTGCGCCATCAGCCGTTTACTTCATAGCCAATGGACTGGTCTTAAAAGCCAGACCTTGTTCTCACTAACGCTGCTCCCACGTCTCAGGTCAAAGTGGAACCTGCGGAACTGCGGCCTCAAGCTGTGGAACAGTCGAATCAGAACTTGTGATAAGGTATTGCTGCGATTATAATTGTCTCCAGGACTTTTAATGATCAAATGAATTGTGTTATAATAATGAGATAAGATAAACCAGACATGAACATATTGAAATTCAGACTAACGCTATTTCAACGGAGGATCTCATATCCAGAACAGAAATCACCCGTCTTTCTCTAGCGCTTTCAAAGCATGATCTTTCAAGGGTCGGTGGTCGGAAAAGCAAAGAGATATCAGTATCTCAAACCACATTTCTTGCCCCAGCATCTCTTCACATACCATGACCTTGCATTTTCGAATCAGGAGACGACATCTGATGGCCCGAACCAGAGGACATTGCATGGCCAGCTGCATTTCCAGTATCCCCGTGTCCTTGCTCCAAATGCGCTTTCATGTCCCCCAAAGGATACGCCGCAACAACAGACGCGTACTCCGCAGGAGTAACAAAACCAGAAGCTTTCCCCGTCAAATCAATTTGCTGTCCATCGCGAACAGCACGTATCTCAGGCGCTTTAGTCATATCGGAATCTTGCAAATGCAAAGTCACCGAATCTATCAAAAGCTGAACACGAGACTCTGTCCAAGTCTTACCCTCCGTATGATTCGCAAGGAATTTCCTTACAGCAGCACCACCGATCGCTGGATGATTTGGGTCCGGAGCCGCGCTAATTCCTACTTTGGGGTCAAAGCCTATGTCGTGTAGAATTGTTCCTAGGGCGTGGACTTCTTTGTCGACGATTTTGGTGTATGCGGGGTTCTTGTTTACGATGATGGAGCCGAATATCCAGGATCGGATGCTGTGGTTGAAGACGGAGCTGTTCTCGTAGTCCTTGGCGTAGGAGAATGCATCTCGAACGATTGGGGTGTCGACTACGCTGACACCGACGAGGGTTTGGTGGGGGAGTTCAGACGGGTAACATGACCCTGGAGAGAACAGATTGAGAAGGAATAGAGATGAAAAGATGATTGAATTCATTGTCGCCTATTGAGTCTGGAACAAATTTGAAGCTTGAGGAATCTTTGTGATCTTAGCTTTACTTTCCTGATGTTGCGACACCTCTTATACAAGATGGAGTTGGAGGAAGGATTTCCTGCCACCAAAGCAGATTTACAATCAGGTGCGTAGCCCATCTCCTTGATCGTCGAAATATGCTCACAACTTTATCTTAAAATCGTGGTTGTTAGGCTTACAAGCGAAATGTTTCGTATACAGTACACGAACAGTCGAACGACTAAGCGTTTTGGCGATTTTAAGCCTGGAGTCGCAATCTAAATAGATGAGAATACGCCCGCGAATACTTTCCATCCGTACCCGCGAACACTTTCCATCCGCGCTGGACGAAGACTTCTATCTACAGTAAAAGAGAGCTTCTATACGCGAACTTGTGTTTTGTCTGATCGGTCAACGATGGAGTTGGAATCTCGATGGTATTCATCAATCTGAAGACCTCGGTTCGGGGCTCAGCACTATCAAGTCGCGACTAACACAACTGTCGCCGGCTTCTTTTGTCGATCCGAGCTTCTTCAAGCACACGAGCAATTGTACGGGATGCTCCCAAGACATAGGTATTATGTTCATCCGTCGAAGTTTGGTAATAACGTTGGATGGTTCAGTTTAGTGACCGAACAACTCGCCGACCTGCCATACAAAATCTCTCGTTATGTGGTCAAAACTACTTTTATTTCTAACTCTGGCCATAGTAATGGAGCCGGATAAAGCTTCGGATGATCAGTGACCGTGGATAGGCTTACGGAAAGTCTTCTAGAAGGTGATGTTCTACTCTGATTGTAAGCTACCGTGTCTGGTTCTTGCCATCTCCCAAGCGCTACGTCCAGTGATAAGTGGTCCAAACCGCTGTGTCTCCTGCAAAACAGGCTACATTGCTAGGAAGATAAGATTGGAGCTCACCAGTCGTAGTATCTTGCATCATGATGTTCACCCGATCGAAGACGTGCTCTCGTAGCAAGGACCATTTTATTGGGCGTGGATTCGGCGATTTGCGAGAGCACGATCTTCAAGCAGGAAAACAACACCATCGCTCACCTGCCAGTATCAATCAATTGCGAAAGCGTAATGCCAAAATCACTTTTCGTGACAGCAAGTACTTTGCCACCAGTTGAGATCCCAATCGGCAACTCACGTTAAGCGGACACTTGCAGCGAAAACGACCATTTATTGGCTCAGAGCTTCGTTTGTCCTCTGTCAACCATGTTAGATGCCTTTTTGCGTTAACAAAGATGTCAATCTGCTCACGTCCGATGTATTTTGGTCATAGCGACAAAGCATGTGTCTTATTTAGATCCACCAAACCTTGGCTTTGTTCTTGCATGGTGTGGTATATCAAAGCATATTCACGTCTTGTCTTCCCCTGCCCACTCTCTTCAGTATACCGTTCCTTGCCTGTGTCTGAACGATATCTCTACATCGGTCTTTTATTTTGGAAAGGGATAGCACACAATTTGTTTTCCATTCTTTCCGCATTGAAGGATATACATTCAATTTATCCTTTACACCATTTCGATGGCCCTCCATACGACACGAGGGCATCCTGCTACCCCATGGCTCACAGCGAGTTGGCGCGACAAGGCTCTTCAACCTCGTCCGCAGGTTGAACCGCGTTACATCCTTGATTGCAACAACGGCGCTTTTGTTCCGCTAAGGCCGACTCAACGATCCAATCATGGTTATGACCAAGTTCTTGTGATTGACGAGGACTTGTGCCCCGATATCGATATCAGAATTGGGCGGGCTGAGAGGATGAGTCGTGGGAGGCAAGAGGAGAATCAGAACCGCGAGAGAAGCGGGAGTGGGAGGCCCCCAATTACGCCCGGTGATTTCAAGGCGCTGTTGGGCGGCGTGAGTGATGGAATGTCAACTCCCGGTAGTAGTGGAGCCCGGCACAGGGAAAGCGATGTCCAGGTGAGTTTATACTGTAGAGCTATTCAAATCAGCAGCCCTCAACTAATGCTCATCACTGCAGTCACGCATCGACGAAATCACTGCGTCCCATTTGAGCAAACGATCCGCACCTTCAGCTATTAGCGACATGAATGAACCAATGGTCCGCAGTTTTTTCTCACACATATTCTTTTTACTACGACTAACACTGTGTAGTCAATTCTCGCAGCTGTCGCCGCAAGTAATCCCGAGGCTGCCGCTCGCTACAACTACCGGCCCACCCCTTCAGGAAGAGACGTTAGCCAGGACGGGAAAATTTACTGCACATACTGGATCCGCCACGGAGAATGCGACTACATGCAGCAAGGATGCCGCTACAAACACGAAATGCCAGACTCGGAGACACTCAGAACCATCGGTTTTCAGAGTGTACCACGCTGGTTCCGTGAGAAGACCAGTATGGCAGCTGCCCGCTCTATGAGACCTACTTTGGGATTTCGCGACATGATAGCTGGGAAGAAAGTTGAGGCATTACCTGATTCTTCCTCTTCGGACGAAGCCTCCAGTGAAGATAGATCGTCCTCTTCCAGCCAAACTCAGGTGGAGAAAGCGCCAATCGCAGATGTTATCAGAAAGCCGTTGCTTCAGCACGCTAGCTCCACTGGCTCATGTGAACCCAGAATCGATACCAGAGCCGATTCTCCCATGCTCTTAGATCTTAACGATGAAACTGCTGGTCTCGAAATCCCAATGAGTCTTCCTCTTAGCACTCCAACATCTTCAGCATTTCGACAAGGTCGTTTTATCCCTGCTGGCGAAGCAATCCCGAGTCCCACACGCCAGCAGGTAGGTACACCCCGCGGGTCCACGGAGAAGCCCAGCCCAACTCCGACACCACTACCTTCTTTCAAACGCTCTGCTCCAACCTTCAAACACTATTTTGAGTCTGGTGCGGAGCTGCCTGACACCCAAAATCACACCCCATCCAATCCACCTCCTTCGCCGGTCAGGTCGGATCAACACGTCGCAGAGCCCTCCAAATTGCAGCAAGAAAACGAAGCACTCCGCGCCAAACTTCAATCTTTGAAGCTTCAAGCACAAGTCGTATCAAAGAGCTCCGCTCAGCCAAGTAGCTCAGCTCAGTCACTCCCTAGAACTGGCTTGATGGCTTCGAAGCACTGTGCTCTCGGCAGAGAGCAAGGGCCCAGGAGTGCCGACAAGAAAGAAAAGGTCACGCCTGCTCCTGTCACTTCCAGTTCCAAGGAGAAAGCAAAGAGTGCCAGTGCTAGGACCAGTGCTTCGCCAAAGACAGTGGTGAGGAAGAGGAGGGTTGCCACGTCAGGTGCGTTACTCAAGAGGGAAGCTGTGGCGATGATCAAGAAAGAAGCTGCTGTTGCTGTCGCGGCCGGCGAGAAGGGTAAGGATAGAGCGAACTAGCTTTATGCCCTCGTATGACAAGTAAGGGTGAGTACTCACTGATTCCTGTTGTGTCTTCGGTCTGTATTGGTCTGGTATTGGTTGCGGGATTGTTGATGCCAGCTTCATGGAAAACATCGACGCCTGTAAAGTTGGCGTTTGCACACATCGTCCCCCTGTCTCGAATGGACATAGTGCTGCGTGATTTTGTAACACGTTTTGATATGTCATCGGCATTACTCTTCGTTGCTCCGGGGAGTTCGTTTCCAGGTTCATGTTTGATCCTTGGTGCAAATGTGTATAAAAGCGATGTTTTTGTATTTCTGTTCTTACACTCTCGGTGTGGAAGCTGTGTCTTCTGCCTTGTCATGTTACTTTTCACTGCATTTCTCAGCCTGCCCCCGTATGGCCGCATGCTCACTATGTCTTTCTGTGTTCAATCAATCCACCAGCTGTTCATCTCCATATCACTTTTCTCGTTTGGGACATCAAAATGATCACACTTAAAAAGCTCGTCACCGAAGAATCTTTTGTTGCTGGGCTTTTTCATTCACTACACATTAAATTTTCCCTTTTCGATCTATTCTAATGTTACCTAAATCGATCCGCGAGCCCTTTAGTTCTAAAATACTCCAACAAATAAGATAATGTTGGGTGGACATCAACTTGGGCCTTTCCAAACCTCTCAAGTCGGAAAATGAATATCAGAGACCGCATCAAGAATAGTTCGACCCCAATTTGTTTAACAACCCATCAGCTGTAATACCCCGTCTCAGGCACAACAATTTGCGCCCTGGCCAGCCCAGTCGGGGAATAGTATTCAAGTACCGGAGCATGAACAGTAGGAGTAACGGCACTCTTGTCACGTTGCACTATTCCTCAGCCAGATCCGTGATTGCTTCTACCGAGAGCTGTGTTGTTATTCCTATTGCTCTGGCCCGCCAACCCGATGCTGTTGCAAGACCTGGGTACATGGTTGCCGACATAGCTACTTGCAGGAATAGCATGAACGAGTGGCATATCCTCCGGCAAGGCATTCGACCATGTACTCTGGTCATGCGCAATAAATGGGACCTGGCGACCATCTTCATGGAGAGCTCCAGGAGACTGTTGGGGCCTCTCAGTAGCCTTCATATCTGTGTACGGAGGAGGTGGATGATTGACATCTGCGGCGAGGATCTGACTGGTATCTCGCAGGTCTCTCGATGTTATCCTTGCTTCCTTCCGCATGGAATAGCTCTTTCTTTTCGGAAAACGTAACTTTGCAGCAAATCTACGACGGATTGATTTACGGGGCTGTGGGGATAGATGAACTTGGGGTAGTGAAAGTACCGGAGCAATGGTTGGCGAACAGTTTGAGTCCTCCGCATGTGGTGCTACCGAGAGTAAACAAACTGCGGCTACGTGTGGTTGCTGGGTAGTATTTGTAGCAGCAAGTGATGTGCCGCATGTTGGACATGGAGTTTGTGGTAAGGCTGAGTCCTCACCAGTGGATTGGAATGCCCGACTAATGTCCCAGGGCGACTTACGGGAAATTAGTTGATCTGAAGACGTCGTTTCTGACGGCGCGCGATTAGTCGTGCAATTGCTCTCGACAACGCAAGAAGAAAGTAATGGAGGTTCGTTGGGTCTGTCACATGGACGAGGAACAAAGTTATCTTCCGTTTGTTGACGGGACAGTGACGGGATGGGAGTTTGAGCGTTTTCATGTCGACATGATTCTACGTTCGTTCTGACAGGTTTGGCGTCACGATAACGCACTGGTCGTGGTTTAGAGTTTATGGGGACTGGAGGAGAAATGTCCAATGGTTCTTTGAGTTCAGTCCTCTCGTGCTTTCGAGATGTCGCTTGCTCCTCAGAGTTGTTGCCATTTATTCTTTTGACAAAGTTCTTGACACTCTGGCTTTTAATAGGCACAGTCGGCGATGTGTAATTGTTGATTGAACGAGATATTGACTGTAGTGTCTTGACATGAGAAGCTGGATTATGTACTCTTTGTTCCGCCACTTCAGCTGTTGAGAAAGTGGGGAAAGCCGATCTTGCTGCCGCGAGAGTGATCGCTGTAGGAACTCCTCCAAAACGCTCACCATATGGAAACAGTGGAGCAGGTGGAGGTGGTGGTCTCCGAGCTGGTGGCGGAGGTGGAGGCGGCCTACGTGTTGGGCGAGGAATGTCAAGACTCCTGAATTGTCTCTTAGACGTCCCTTGTTGAGAGAATGCGATATCGGACGATTTTGGAATAAGCGGCATAGACTCAGTTCGTGTCAAGCTGTGGCAATCTGAAGACTCGCGGGGGTCATTTACATGCATTTGGACCTGATCGACACTAAAGCTTCCATTCTTCACTCCAACATGGATGATGGAAGACATGTTTAGAAGCAAGCGTATGGGAGACTAAGAGAGCATTCAGCTTTCAGATAAGCAGAGTAGGAAAAGATGTATATCGGACAGAGAAGTAGGTGATCGCTATCTCTTAATTAGCGTCGTCGCAACTGCCGGCTAGCGTTACATCGAAGAAGGTCCAGCAGTTGCAGACAATTCCACAGGCACGGCCGTAGCAGTACACTGGGAAGGCCAAGAGCCATAATGGGAAGAAACGACCGGTGTGATCTCATTCGAGCCATATCAGATGTTTCGTCTCGTTGCTCAAAGACACTATTTGGCTGCGGTCTACTGAGCCGACGGGTAGGTGCATTAGGGTGACATGCAGAGAAGGGCAAGATATTTGCTGTGATAATCGTACAATTGTCAGGGATGGATTCTCGTTAGCCGTCTTTTGTACGAGGAGAACAAAATTGGAAAAGTTCGTTAAATACAGCAGACCTCAGTACGCGTCAGGACGTCTTGAACAAATGCCAAACACAATAGAAAAGGAAAGATAGGGTGATTAGGTATCCTCCAAGTTTCCAATCCAAAGGCTTGATCGAATCTTCCACCACACCAATTCTTTGGAAAGAGAAGATGTGCCATTCCAATCTTAGGTCAACAACGGTGAGGCTATTGAAACAAACGAGTGTTCTTCAAGCTAGGACTTCGAATAGTTCCTCGGCCACAGAATTAGCAAAAACATGAGAAAATTATGGGTACATAACAAAGCTGATCGCCATCTCCATCCGTGGAGATCAGGTGCCACCATACACTCTCATGGGGGGATGGGTGGCTGTGGCTTGTGTTCGAGTTGTGGACTGTCGATTTAGAGGTCGTACTTGTTCTCCTTGATTTTTCCATGATCGACCCTTCGCACCAGACGTCCGTTGGCATCATGTTTCGCGTCCCACGTAGCAACATCCGCATCTGGAACTTTCACAAGAGTGTGCGCCACAACACCGTCATCCGACTCCAGCACAACCTGTCTGATTTGGTAGTGTTTCCACTTTGGAAGCCACACAATCCAGACGTAGTAATAAATGCCGCAGGTAACAAGGCTAGAGTTTCAAATCAGCCTCTACGCGGATCGAAGACGAGCCAAACTCCAAACAAAAGAACTGAATACTCACATAGCTATCCCGACTACGCAATAAGTTGCATACCAGAAAGAAACATCGCCGCCATAACGGCCTGTACTGGGAGGATACCATGGCATGATTAGCAAATACGCATTCGCAGCGATTGAGAAAACCACAGCAATTGTCCATGCTTGAAAGTCGGATCGTGGGAGCGTCAGTCTCTTTCGGCGCCAGCGGACAAGAAACAGACCAATTGCCAGAAAGAAGTTGAAGGCGGTGGATGGGTAGACTGCTAAGTCAACAACTGGGACTTGAAGTTAATACAAGGCCATAAATATCATGTCGGCAATCATACCGAAGTTGAAGGCATCCCCTGCTGGAGGCGCCAAGATCATCAATACTGTGAGCCCCCATTTGAGAGCGTAGGGGCCTAACGGTGTGCCAAAAGGCTTGGTGGATACCCAGAATTTTGTCCACGGAAGGACTCCTTGTCTATGAGACACATTAGATATGATTGTGAAATCAGATGTGAATAAAAGCACTACCTTCCACATTCTCGAATAACCCTCGACTGCCCAACCAGTACCGCGAGTAGATTGCCAAACGCACTGAGACAGATCAAGAAGTTTAAAGCCCGAGAGGCACCGCTCCCACCAAACACTTTCTCGAAGAATACACTTGCGGCAACCGCTTTGGATCCCAAGATTTCTTTTTTAGAGGCAGCGGAAAAGTAAGCAACATTGGCTAAGACGTAGAGAATTGATGTGCCTAACAAAGACAGAGGAGCACTCCATCTCAATGTTTTGACAGGGTTCTTGACCTCATTTACAACGTTGAAGGCGTTCTCAAAACCGGCATAGGAAAAGATGATCTTGACCATGGCGTTGGTAGCTCCGTATGCTGTAGCCTGCGAAGAACCCTCAAAGGCATTCCGGAAATTGGCCTTGGGGTCTTTTACGTGAGTGCCACCGCCAAGAACTACGAGACCCGTAATAGCTATGCTAGTGAGAGTTAGTTCAAATACAGTAATGCCGCAGTTGAAACTTACAAAGTCAGTGTAATCAGCTTGATGCCTCCGATCACGTTTGCGAGACGCAAGGACCAGCGAGTATTGAAAGCAAGGCCTAGGTAGTGGAAGTAAGCAACCTAGCACGAAGTAAATTGAGATTGGACAGTACTTACAGAGGACTGCAACGGTATATGCGGCTATAGCAACGCCTTTCAATTGCCAAGGTGTTGCTGTATGCCCTCCAAGTCTAAAGAGGTATTGGGCCAAAACTATCGGATGGATTAGCTCATAACACTAGAAGATCGTGCTGAATTTATCAGCCTTACCAATGGCGTTGCTGCTGCTGAACGAAAGCAACACGGTTTGCACAGCAAAAACAGTCGGGAGAAAATATTTCGGTCGCGGATAAGCTTGCTCTAGGTAGACCACTTCTGCGCCTGATCGAGAGGGGAAGTATGAGGCATATTCAAGATACACGCTCAATGAGGCGGCTGAGATGAAGAAGCCAATTACCCAGTAGAGGATAGCTAAGCCTACGGAACCAGTGCCTTTCAGGATGGTTGATGCTACGGTGTATTAGCGTTTACTTCTATCCAAACTTCGATAGATGAGAGCTTGATTACGTGTAGAGAACACTCCTGTGCCTATCATCTTCGAAAGATTTAGGAATATAATGGTCACCCAGCCCACATCATATCCAAGCGGTGAATCGCGTTCGACCGGAGCTCCGCTGGCCTCTTGATATGATGGTTTCGCCAGATTTCCACCTTCTTGAGAGGTGAACTGCAGACTTCCATCTGTAAGTACGCTGTGGGTTGAACCGTCATCGGGAATATAGCTTTCATTGAGTTCAGGGTCTTTAGAAGAGGTAAACGCCATGTTATAATGGCGAAGCCAAAATGGATAAGGCTTTACTATCTTTTAGGTTTATCGCACCAAGACAAGTAGTACACATGGCTAGCAAGGTTGTCTCTGCGCGACATGATATAGATATCTGTTATGATGTGAAAATAGTAGGATGTGCTTCATGGGTATGTTATGCTCATTTTGAGCCCCGATTGCGACATAAGGGCCACCTCAATCAATGGTATCGGGTTCTGCCCGAATTTTCGTTCGGAGCTGCGCATCGATAGACGTTGTGCTATATTGTTGTGATTGCACGGCATCTGTGCACCACTATACGCGATCTTGCGAGATCTTAATTGGACAGTTCTGCGCTTGACATGCCAGAACACGGGCCGTCTGGTCAGAACTTGGATAGACCTTGGTGCTTGGTATCCGGAGCAGCCGTTTAACGGTCCGTGGGATATCTTCCTGCCTAATCGAGACTAAATCACACCTAATACTCATCCTTCTGCGTGTGAACCGATCGTCTACGTGTTCTGCTATGAAATTAGAATGTATGAATTAGCAGAGATGTCACTGAACCGTAGTGTATTTACCAGCGGCAGCAGTGTGATTTCGGGCTCTTTAGCTGTAAGTATCGCTCCTAGGGAGATATACATCTAAGTTCGATGGATCAACAACTTCCTTATCCATAGGTAGTGATTAGGTTATTGATTGGCAGACGGATCGATTGACGTCCGTGCCACAAATTGAGCTGATCAAGTTGGATTTGCTATATCATTCCCCCTTCCGCCCTTTGTTGCTCAACCCAACGAGCCCAACATCACCTTCATCCCCTCCCACTGCTCCTTTCCGGAGGGGATAATCTGTTCCGGGGGAAGCACAAAACCATTACCACCAGTATCTCTCAACTCGATAGTATAGACCCAATCCGCCTGTCCAGGCCCCTTGATATAGTCGATGCTAACCCCAGTGGTCTGGTAAATAATGGTACAACTGGGACCAAATTCAAAAGCCTTGCCATCAACGCTCCTGATAGCACTAGCGACTCTCCCCGCTAAAGTCACATGTTCCGACGAGTCCTCGGGCACAATATCGCAATTGTAACCCCAGGCACTTGCTATGTCTTGTCCGTAGCTATGCCAGTCGATGTAGAGTTTTATGGAGTTTGTGTCACGTAGTTTGTTGACGAGTGAAACAAGACCTTTATTTTCTGGAGAGGAGGAGGGGAATTCTCCTTGATAAACTTCGGAACAAGGACTGCCAGAGGCGCCCTCATTGTTGGTGGTGTTCCATTGGTAAGGCCAGTTGCGGTTGATATCAACACCGTAGCAAGCTGCACCTTTCCAGTTGCTCGGTGGTGGCATCCGATTCTTTCGCCACAATCGGTCAGTGGTTTGACTAAATACGAAGCCATCCGGGTTGACGAACGGAATGACATAAAAGTCGTACTTGTCAAGGAATGATTTCACGAGCACATCGGTTATGTAGTCGGTAATTAGCTTTGAAGTCATGTACTCGACAGTCTGGAGCACATATTAGCTTTAGCATCTACCATTTCACTTTTAGCACTACCATTGCTGAAATCCACTCACGCGCATGGACAGTTCCATGCCACAGAATCGCTGGTTTGCCAGGTCCACCAGCGCCCCAGAGATGGATCCCAAAGATATTGCGACCCTGATAAGATTTGCCGGAGGAGACGAGTTCAGAGTTTTTCGGAAAAGAAGCTTGAAGCTTGGTGAAGTAGGCCTCGTGCTCCGCGTATGCATGGTAGCTCCTGAACCAAGTCAAATTATCTGCCTGTCCTTCGCGAGCCTCTGTCACAACAGATTCAGTCGCGATTGAAGCTCCAAGGTTCTCATGCAGGACCTCAAAATTCAATCCTAAAATTTTGAAGGCATCGAATTGATCGGGAGAGACAGCGATATCCATGCGAGAGGCATCATGAGCCCACTCATTGAAAGTGATGGCAGAAAGCTTCTTCTGAGCAGTTCCCAGGTCGCCGGTGATGCGGAGGACTTTGTAGCCATCATAGTTTATGGAAGCTTGTTGAGGTAAGATTGCTGCATTTACAGCAGTGGTGACAAGAAGGAGAGCTTTGATGAGAAGCTTCATCATGTAGAGATCGGAGTGGGTCGAGTTTGAACCGAATCCGAGGTTGAAAGCTAGAGCTGAGATTCTTTAAAGACTTGAGGTACAATCCTTATCGGCTGTGCAACTCCCAGGACGGAGGGATGTACCCAAGGATTGCAAGGTTGATGTTTGTGGTTGCACGATTATAGGTCCAGAGGAGATCGTTCAAGGTCCAACTCGGGTGCATCGACAATGGTAGTCGACCAAGGCCGGCCATAATGAGAAGGTGCGTCTTGCAGACGGTAGCTTTTTACAATATTTAGCCTGTCCGGGCTGAGCTCCTACTCTTTTGGGGTTGATCTGGACAGGGTTGTTGGTGCCTTGCTCAAGTACGACTAACCCAATTAGGAAGATCGGAACCAGAAGTTGGGATCAGATTCCATCTTGGCCCCGACTGAGACATAGAAAATAGACCCAAGGCACTTGAAAACAGTTATAGACTATCTTTCAGGCTGGATCTGAACTTCCAATTCCCTGGCTGCGTCAAGTGTTCTGCTCAACTGTTGGCGTTCAGTTTGCGAAAATGACAGATCAGGAGGGCATGTTGATCATAGCTGAAGGTTGTACTTAGGCACAGTGGCCTTCAGCACTGTCAAAGATTTCGGTCTCCTGAACCCTGAGTACTTTCCAGATTCTACATAACCAAAGGAGGGATGCTCTCGTTACAAAATGCACAATCAAGCCTGCGATAGTGATATTATCACGTCGCTTCCAACTGCCGGCAATGGCGGCCTCGATAGGAGAACATCCAGGGCATCTTGTTTGCCATAAGACGTGTCCAACCTCCCTAAAGATACAATAGTCGGGCTTGGAATTCTTGCTCGCAGCTGCTAGGACTAGGCGTAGGAAATCATTGTGTGTGCACGTGGTGCACAGTTCAAATGCTGCTTCTTAATCTGCAGATTGCGCTTTCCACCACTTGTTATCCTTCTCCTGGTTCATCTTGGCTCAAGGTGTGCTAGATGGTGGATAGACTGGCTTCTTATCTTTAGCCTAATCACGAACACTCTCCATGAGCGGTGGTGGTGATACATGGAATCGCAGGTTGGGAAATCTCGGGTATAAATGGTCCTGTTCACCTGAAGTGAGCCTCTTGAGCCGGTCCATACTTTGTGAATCTTCATCCTCGAAATCCGCAATTATTGATAGCAGTGGCGCAGCTTCCCGTCTTCATCACAATCTGATTATGCTACCATCTCCTGATTCCCCCGATTTTGCACCTTATAACACATCTTCTGGATGCACTCCACCACCAAGATCCAAGCTCTTTGCCAAGGTAAATGAAGAGAAAGAACAAGGCACGTTCGGATTCAGCGCAAATGAAGATGTTGTTGTTACGGAAAAGGAGGCCTCCGCCTGGCGAAGCTTTGACACCCGACCTCGGCTCTCCCAGCCAGACAATCGCAACAACAACCCCTCCACCTCAGTCTGAAATACTCTCTACGATGAATCTCCAAGATTTTCCTTCTGGAGTGGAAGGAACATGGCCAACTTGAAGCCGGTACATGCGGTGAGTCTCGAGGCCCGAAACAATCCCAATTCTCTTGCTAATTCAAGTGCTGTATAGGCCGCAATTGCGCGGCTAAGAACTTATGTACCGCCTCCAACGCAGTATTACTCGTTACCATTAACGAGGAGAGCTGCGGTTCTCATACTGCTCTATGCAGATAGGCAAGGGGAGCTGAGGGTCGTACTGACCATGAGGGCGAGGACACTGAGGACTTGTACGTCATACATCTCCAATCTCAAGCTTTATATACGGCAATTTCTAACTACCATCTCAACCAGATGGCGGACAAGCAGCCCTTCCCGGTGGAAAAGCCGACTCCCTCTCCGAAACACCCTTCCAGACCGCCCGGCGAGAAGCTCAGGAGGAAATCGGCCTCCCCCTCCTAGATTCCAAATTCCCCCCACCCTTCCGAATAGAACACCTCTGCCAAATGCCTACAAACCTCGCTCGAACAGAACTAGGCGTCCGACCCTGTGTAGCATACCTATCCCCTCACCCCAATTTCCCAGCAGATAGACCATACCCCACCGCCGAAGAAGCATTAATACCTCGACTTGACGCAAAAGAAGTAGCCGCCGTATTCAGCGCACCATTCCATTCATTCTTGAAAGAACATCTAGGACATGAAAGTGTCGCAGCCGAGGGGTATGGCGTCGAGACCGTCGGCCAAAGACCAGAGTGGTACTCCGGCACCTGGACAGACTGGCACGAATCCCGCTGGCGCATGCACAATTTCTTCGTCCCCCTAAAAGGGCAAACCGTAGCATGGGCACCTACAACGAAAACCTCACCAGCAGTAGGATCCTCCTCCCTCCCCTACAGGGACGTCCCCGCCGCGGAGGGCGCCTCGAAAAAGGCGCAAGACGAAATGAAGACTTTTAGGGTTTTTGGTATGACTGCTAGGATTCTTGTTGATGCGGCGAGGGTGGCTTATGGGGAGGAACCGGAGTTTGAGCATAATAGTCATTTTGGGGATGAGGATATGATTGGGAGACTTTTTAGGTTGGGGAAGTTGGGGGGGATTAGGAGGGAGGGGGATGAGTTGACGAGGGAGGATTTGATTGCGGCTAGTAAGATATAGGTGTTTATGGGGTTTTTGGGTAATAAAGATCTTCTGGATATATGGTTGACGATGTGGCATTTCGAGTTGTGAGTCTTGGTGTGAAGTGGACAAGAGCGCAGTCGACATGCGCCAGGACTAATCTTCCCACGGAAGCTTCTGCGGTAAAACCTCCCTGCCACTCTCACCACCATCCCATCTCAGCAAGTCCCGTACTTCGTTCTCCGGTATGCTTCCACATAATTCATCAATCACTCCCTCCCTCCAACGTCTCTCCTTCTTCTTCCCCATCAAGAAGGTTCCCCTCCCATACAGATCCTTTTCAAAAGCACTGTATCCATTTTCGTATTCACTCTTGATGGTTTGTTCGCGCTCCTCTTTTATCACAATGTGAATTAGCATCGTAGCAACCCTCAAGCTGTACTCCAAATGGAAAGATTTCGTGACAGAAAAGCACTAACGAAAATGGTAAGAGAAATGTCAATAAAAACGAAACAGCAAAATGTGGTAACAGCACGCGCGAGTTTTATTTCCCGTCACATCCGCCAGCGCTGTTAGAGTCCTGAGTATACCATGAACGCGCCAAATCGCGGTACCTGAAACCGTTTCCATCTCGTTTTGTGAATGTGTGACGTCAACGCGTCCAAAGGAGTGTTGTTGCTTTCCAAGGAAGAATTATTCCAAGATAGGAATGATGTCAGAGACTGAAGGGGTTGGAAACCAAAAAATGATATCGGTATTGGCCCATGCCCATGTGGAGATCATATACATGAGATTATTAGGGGGGTTCGAAGAATAGCTGCGCCACACTTTCAGGTAGATCTAGCATGGATCGATATGTGTTTTGGAGCTCGTTCAAAAAGCTATGTATAGGAGAAGTGTACTTACCGGATGCGAAAGGTGGGTCGATTCCGTGGAAGGTCAATTGGGAAGTCGGCCATTTGATGGCTTTGGCGTGTAATTCCAGACAGCGCGCCTTTTTGAAAGCGGGTGCTATGATCGTGATGTGAGAGGGGTATTGTCCGTTCATATTTCTGAATTTGACGACGGAGAATAAGAGGTTCTGATAGAAGTCCGTGGCGTTTTCTTCGAGGATTACGTTCCCCTTTGCGTCGACGACTCCTTTGGCGACTTCCCCCACGGCTTTGAGCGCTTCCCATGCATCGAGATAACTCTGCGCTTCACTCAATTCTGGATGTGAATAAGAGGTGGCAGCTCCGGAAAAGATGATGATGGAATTGTCGGGGTGCTCTGAGTGGATACGGATAGCAGCGAAGATGTGCCTAATGAGAGTCTCGTGTTCGCCTTCTTTGGTCGAAGTCGATTTTTGAAAGGACTTGAGTAGCCAGTTGGACTCGTTGTACAGATTTCCTGACACCCCACCAGTGTAGATAGAATGGCAGCAGACGATTATGAGATGGGTTGCTTTGGTGGTCATCTTTGCGGTTTGTACATTCCAGCTAGAAACACTTTCCACGGCGAAGTCTTCTGCAAACACTTACGGCAGTTTTTATCCAATGCACATTTTCCAAAGCTCTTGAGAAAATCAATAGCTAAACAGGAAGAACCAAATTTATAAATGCACCCTAATTTCAAGCAATAGGCGGTTATGGATATAGCCGAAGATGAGACTGAATAGTGTTCCACTGCCTACAACGATGGGATCCAAGTCGCACAAATAACCAAGTGTGAAATGTTGAGGCGACTACTTCAAAATCCGACATGCTGTGCACGCCTGCTACCAAGTGTGGACCTACCAAAAGCGTTCGTACGTATTGATACTGTGGCTGAGCATCATCTCTGCAGCACTTCTAAACTTGGAAGTCGACCAAGCGTGGCGGTATTGATTTTTCTTACAAGGGCATCGTAGACAAAAGAAAAATCAGTGAATTTCTTCAGATCTAAGCAGTGAAGGATCTAGGACAAGAAATACTCCAACTTTTTGCTTACTCCTTTTCCGTACGTCTTCCTCCGTGATTTTGAAACAACCTCCTGTCAATCGTTTTGTGGCTTCCGCACTGGTTCTGCACGTTCTTTGGGTGGATCTCTGTCGAGTTCTCCGCAACGTTTTGACCGGCGTTGCCCTATTAGAAGAGCGCGTAAGTTGTTTCTGGTTAGTGGCGTCTTGGGCGCTAGGGTCGAAAATTCAGGGTCACTCTGTCCGCTAACGTTCCGCTGTGCGAGTTCAGCTCTGCTCGACGTTCTTACATACAACCACAACTTTAAAACTCTTTCTTCTTCATTGAACGACAATCTTTGACATCATTTCATCATTCGTTTGTTAGATACGTTGATTCTTTTGTAAAGAATTCCATTCACATACTGCGAAGATGGCGTATCAGGGACACGGCGCAGGAGGTTATGATGACCAGCGGCTCCACGATCTGCCTCCTGGACCGGTAAGCAAACGCAAAACAATGAAAGTGAAAGATATCAAACAATCCTAACATGTGATAATTCCAACAGCCATACCACGGCGCTCCCGGTGGTACACCACGGCGCTCAGAGGAAGACGAGACCCAGCACTCGTTGCTGCACGACGACCCCACTGGCACTCGTGAAGGCCCATTTGGCAACCAATACGCTTCTCATCCAGGCCAACAACATCACAATAATCCAGACATTCGTCCATCATCGACATACACATTGAACGACACATATGCAGACCCAAATGCTGCTTACAATACCGGCTACAATGCGGGTTATGTTGACCCCTCGCAAGTCGACTACGACGCTCCCCCACGTATCAACTCTCCTTACGCCAGAAGTGAGACCAGTTCTACCGAGGCGTGGAGACAGCGTCAGCAACCAGGTGGAGGTGCCACCGGCTTGAAGCGTAATGCCACTCGTAAAATTAAGCTGGCTCAGGGTGCCGTCCTCAGCGCCGATTACCCCGTGCCAAGTGCCATTCAAAATGCTGTCCAAGCCAAATACCGCAATGACCTCGAAGCTGGAAGCGAGGAATTTACTCATATGCGATGTAAGTTGTCAATTTGATAATTGAAAATTTCGACTCCAGCTGACGTTGACCGCTCGTAGATACCGCGGCCACTTGCGATCCCAACGACTTCACCTTGAAAAATGGATACAACTTGCGTCCTGCGATGTACAATCGTCACACTGAATTGCTCATTGCTATCACATACTACAACGAAGACAAGGTCCTCACTGCCCGTACTCTTCACAGTGTCATGCAGAATATCCGCGAAATTGTCAACTTGAAGAAGTCCGAGTTCTGGAACAAAGGCGGTCCAGCTTGGCAAAAGATTGTGGTATGCTTGGTTTTCGACGGTATTGATCCTTGTGACAAGGGTACACTCGATGTATTGGCTACCATTGGTATCTATCAAGACGGTATCATGAAGCGCGATATTGATGGAAGGGAGACGGAAGCACATATCGTAAGTTTTGATCATTTGTGGGACTCTTAATAATGATGCAAACTAATTTTGCGTAGTTTGAATACACCACACAGCTGTCCGTTACAGCAAACCAGCAGCTTATTCGCCCATTGGACGACAGCGCCACCACCCTCCCACCAGTCCAAATGATGTTTTGCTTGAAGCAAAAGAACAGCAAGAAAATCAACTCCCATCGCTGGTTGTTCACCGCCTTTGGCCGCATTCTCAATCCTGAAGTATGCATTCTCCTCGATGCTGGTACCAAACCCAGTCCAAAATCCATACTCTCCCTATGGGAAGGCTTCTATAACAACAAGAATTTGGGAGGAGCTTGTGGAGAGATTCACGCCATGTTAGGTAGGATTGACCCTCTAAGTTACATCTAGTGTTACGATTTAATTATTCGATAGGCAAAGGGTGGAAGAACCTACTCAACCCGTTGGTGGCCGCACAGAACTTCGAATACAAGATCTCCAACATTCTGGACAAGCCTTTGGAGTCTTCGTTCGGATACGTCTCTGTCTTGCCTGGTGCCTTCTCCGCATACCGCTACCGAGCCATCATGGGCAGACCCCTTGAGCAGTACTTTCACGGTGATCACACTTTGGCTAAAATCCTCGGGAAGAAGGGTATTGAAGGCATGGGCATTTTCAAGAAGAACATGTTCTTGGCCGAAGATCGTATCTTGTGTTTCGAATTGGTCGCCAAAGCCGGTTCCAAATGGCATTTGACCTACATCAAAGCGGCCAAGGGTGAAACCGATGTTCCCGAAGGTGCACCCGAATTTATCTCCCAGCGTAGACGTTGGCTCAACGGTTCCTTCGCCGCCAGTATCTATGCGCTCATGCACTTCGGCCGCATGTTTAAGTCCGGTCACAACCCCATCCGCAAGTTCTTCTTTGTCTTGCAGATGCTTTACAATGTCGCCATGGTTATCTTGTCGTGGTTCATGTTGGCATCGTTTTGGTTGACAACATCCGTCATCATGGACCTTGTCGGAGGACGTGTTGATCAAATCGACGACAAGTCAGAGCAGAACAAAGGTAGGGGATGGCCATTCGGACCGCGTGTCAGCCCGCACGTCAATTCTACCCTCAAATACATCTACCTCGCCTTTGTCATCTTACAATTCATCCTTGCGTTGGGAAATCGTCCCAAGGGTTCAAGAATCACGTACATCATCTCCTTCATTGTGTTTGGCGTCATCCAACTCTACCTCATCGTCCTATCGTTCTACCTCCTCGCCAAAGCTCTCGGTGGTGGAAACCTCGCCGCTGGATTCAACGATCTTGACAAGTTCTTCGCTTCAGATGGCGTGGGAGTCATTCTCATTGCCGTGGTTGCCACCTTCGGTCTCTACTACATCGCCTCGTTCCTCTACTTTGATCCATGGCACATGTTCTCATCGTTCCCGCAATACCTTTTACTTATGCCGTCCTTTGTCAACATCCTCAACGTCTACGCTTTCAGCAATTGGCACGATGTTTCCTGGGGTACCAAGGGCTCCGACAAAGCCGAGGCGTTGCCATCTGCCAAGACCGAAAAGACCGACGATGGTAAACATACCATTATTGAGGAAGTGGATCTTGCTCAGGCGGATATTGATAGTCAGTTTGAGAGTACGGTCAAGAGAGCTCTTTCGCCATATGTTGCTCCTGTGGAGAGTAACGAGAAGACTGTGGATGATGGGTACAAATCCTTCCGAACGAAATTGGTGTCTTCTTGGATTTTTTCGAATGTCATCCTCATCATTGTTATCACGAACCCGAACTTTGATTTCATCTTTCCGGTAAGCTTTACTTATATTTTTCTGGAGTGCGGACTGTGTGTATGCTACGAAGACGAGGATGCATCACAATATGTGTTGCATTCTCCTCCTCTTTGCAGCACTCCTTCCGCGTTTTCCCCACTCTTCTTGTCAAGTAGTTTTCAGATGCTAATACGTTAGGATGGCCAACAGAGGAATCAAGATTCTTACAAGAGAACTGCAAAGTTCTTCTCCAGTCTACTGTGGGTTACGGCCGGGTTGAGCATTGTTCGATTTGCGGGGTGCATTTACTTCCTTATCAAGACGGGCGCACTCCGTCTTACTAGGAGGAGATAGATGTGGGTCTTGCTTGGTGTTGGAAGCGACTGGGCTGAGAAAGGGTGAGCATCAGTCGTCTGCTGTTGAGTTTTTGCTGAGGGTAAGGTGAAGCGAGTGCAGTGAAGGGGGTTAAAATATGTCACGACTTTGCTGGCCTCTATCGTCATCCTCCTCCCGGATGGCGAGTTGAGCCTGTTCTCATTTTCGATCTTGTTCTTTTTTTTTGGCATGCATGATTATTCTAGCGGCCGTGGAGATGTCAGAGTCCCACTTCTTCTGCGTGTTTTTGATTTTCTTGGGTGGGGTTCCAGTTGGTTGCTTTCGTCATTTTTCTCCCCAATCTCCCATTTTCGACCCCCTCGTCACTGATTTGTTGCTCTCACACATGTAAAATTTGCTGCTGCTGCTGCTGGAAAGTTTGGTTGGATATACCAAATATGAAGAATTTGTTCTGCTCTCTGCGATTGCTCCAATATGCAACCTGCCCACGTTGGTGCTGGTGTGGCTTTGGTGGTGAGGTACAAACATTGCGACTGCCTATGAAGGGGAATTTTATATCTTGTTATTGTAACCGTATCCTACATACAATAAGATAGCTGCGCGTTGTGCAAGCAGAGCCTCACCACGTGTGCTTACACACCCAAATGAGGCTTGCCAAGTCTTCTTCGTATTGGTTCTAAGTCCCAAGCCTCTTGCGCCGTCCATAGCTGCACCTTTCTTTAGCTGATGAGCTGACTGTTTTTCGCGACGATGTCTTCAACTTCGATATTTGTGCTTTTGTTTCTCGAGAGGCCGAAACACGACTATTATTATACCCACTTCTTAGGGGGTTATGATTAGCGGCACGTAGGACTTTTAGCGCCCACCATCCTTGATGGATGAATCTGTACTTGAGGAACTTTTAGATGATGGAGGGAATTTCGCGCCTGTGGATGGGCATAGGCTGGTTGAGATTTATGCGTATGAGGTAAGACGAAACCGGGTTGAGGGGATCATGGAATGTTCGAATGTAGTACTTATTGGAAAATATATGCAGGATTCCACGAAGAATGTCTTTGTTGATGAAACTTTAAGTGGGAAGCAAGTACGCGAATGGGTAAAGAGTGTGAGAACCATCAAGATTCGACTAGTCTCAAGCTCTGCAATTTTGCTAATTCTAAAGATAGGGAGCTGAATCGCGATGTGCAGACGTGACACCGACAATAAAACCAACTCATGGATTGCGACTTCTGATATGTAGTCCTCGAATCCTTGATCGGAACATAACACCTTTGCCACTGAAACCCATTGTCCTTAAAAATCTTCTGGAACGATGGCGGATACCCTCGTTATTTTTACGTTCCATTTGTAGAAGAATTCCCATTGCTACGACTTATAGATCAACACTCTCAAAGACGACCACTGGATTATTATTACGCACGAATTTAAGCTGGTCATGGCAGTATGCTTTGGCTATGTCCCACGACACAACAACAAATATCACCACTGCTCTACTGGTAGGCTTACGCAGTGATGAAACAACATCGCTGATCTCGTCCTTGAAGAAATCAAAGCATGCACATTTTCACATTCTATTACCGTCGATACTCATGGACAACGCCGTCGACGCCGTATCCCAAGACGCCGAAGCACGACGGGGTAGTTTACTTCAAATTTGTTACGCGACAGGTTTACACGGTTTCAATCGGATTGGAAGCGTGGGTGCCGATCTGGACGATCGGGATTTATTGGATTTGGAGGTTATGATGCAGAAGTTGACGAGTCTTGCTGATGCTTGTGCTGGGATTGATGCGGTTTGTAAGACGCAGGCGAGGTTCATTGATGCTGTTACGAAATTTGAAACTACCATTGGAACACTAAAAGATGAGAGAACCGGAGAAGAGTTCTTTGAGAATGGGCAGAGGCTCGATTTTATTGGGCAATTACTCAAGGGTATAGAGTCGAAAGTGGGTTACACAAAGACTTCTGCTCAGGGGCAAGTTCAAACTGTTAGTCTTTATCGTTCCTCCAAATCCGGAAGAGCTTGCTAACCAGAAACTATGTTACTAGATATACAGTCTCATCAGCCAGAAAGACAGCCGAGCCCACATAGCTTCCGCGGAAGCAACACGTCAGATCGCTGATGAAAGCCGGAAGATGGCACATCTCACGCGAAGAGACAGTACGGATATGCGTATCATTGCTGCAGTGACTATGGTATTTCTTCCGGGTACATTTACTGCTGTGAGTCGTTATTTCTTATTCTGATTTTACTTCATATACGAATACTCACAGCGACCAGACATTATTCTCCGCTAGTTTCTTCGACTTCACTCCTACAGACCACGGTCTAGTATCGAGTTGGATATGGCTCTACTGCGTGATAACATTCATACTCACTCTATTTGTCCTCCTCGCATGGTGGCTTTTTGTCCGACACCAAACGCATAAATTACGCAAAGCTATTGGGCAAGAAAGTAGGGACTCCATTACGGTAGAAATGGAGAAGAGTCTGGAGGCTGGGAAAGTCAGCCAGATTCCGCTGAGGCCGTATTTGGGCAGTGTTTCAGATGCTATTGGACCGAGTCCTGTGTGGAGTGGGAGTGGGAGTGGAAATACTGGTGGAGGTTATTCTGGCTCTGGGGTGTCGCAGCCACGACGGGTTACTAGGGTGGAGACAAGAGATATTTCGCCTCATAGGAACGTTAAGAGCTAGAAACAGAAACACGAATCTTATGACAAATGAACAAATACTCCGTGACGCTTTGGGCTAAATCTGCAACCAGCACTGTTAGTATGCTGTTGCAAATCATGAAAGAAGAGCACGTGCCTTATTGCACATATCAAGCGATCCACCCTCGTTATTGCAGACAGGGATGAAGCACTCCATGGTTTTGATTGACGTAGCCTTTTGACAAGAAAGTGAGTCAACCAGTGGGAAAAAGAAATGGATGTTAACTTTTGTTTTTTTATATTTTGTACAGCCCCAAGGTCCATTGTACCTGATTGCTGAAGGCTTAAGTTATCTTCGAAGTTGAAGAGTAGATGCAAAACACTGGACAATGATAATGTCTCCAAAAGGACGTCCATCATCCAGCTACCAACCTCGATTTCTGACAGGGTCAAAACTGATCCCAGAGCTCTAAAAAAGTTTCACATCAACTCGATCCGTGAAAGGATTAACCAAAGGATTGTGCAGCTCCGCAATAGTGGAATGACAAGCAGCAGCAGGATCACCACTCCCACTCAGACTCCCCCACCAGAACTCGTTTCCAGGAAAGCTATTTCCATCCCACGCATAGCTCACAACCAGCAACTCATCTGTATTCAATTTGTCGGCCGGATTACGTTTATTGAATTGTATCGCAATATCTTTAGATTTCCCAGCAGCGACGCAGTCGTCTTGTGTGGAAATCGGAATGGGTATCCAGCTGAAGGCGATGGTGCTGATATGGGGTAACTGAAGGTTTTGCATGATAGACGTGAAGACTTCGATATACCATTGAGGTTGGGTGGGGTGGATTTGCCAGACTCCCAGGCCTAATCCTACAACGTGGACAAATGCAGTCTTTGAGTGCTGTTCAGCGCGATCGTTCGCTTCAAGGAGTAGAGTTTCGGCCGTGATCTGAATGCGACTTTTGAAGATGCCAACATCAAATCGTGGTGATGATGGGTCTCTACCTCCGAAAAATTCAAGGAATATATTGGTGAGTTTAGGATGTTGTGTAGAAGAAGGAAAGTCTTCTAGCACGAAAAGTGAGTCCATTTTATCACGTCGCTCAAAACGAGCACCGACGACACCAACAATGATACCGCGCTCCTCGAAAGTTCCCTTTCGCGCGAGTTCAGCTCCGTTGTACCTATCTCCTTTGTTGATAAAGTAGGTTGGCCCAGACACAGCAATCAAGGAAGATAACATAATCTCATCGTAAGAAAGATACTTCTTCAATGTAAGGACTTCATTCCTATCCTGCTGAGAAGTACCGTTTCGGTCCCATTCGCGAGAGTCCCGAAGGCTTTGCCCATTGCGCAATACAGTCGAGTCTGATGCACCGACAAAAGCCAGAGGTCGTTTCTCGATGAGTCGAGTAGCTAGAGTCCTCCACGTGAATGTATCGGGAGATGCATAGAGTTCTTTTTCATATACACTTCCATGCTCACGTTTGTGGGCAAGAAAGGCAGTGAAGAGATTAGGCAGGCGTGGGTGCAGCACGATATTGGTGTGGAGTGCGTCAGAAGCGACGACTTCAGGGTCGAAGTTGGTAATCCGATTGTTGGCTGTAGGAAATGAAGCTGGCAAGTTTCGGAGATTGAGAAAGTGGAGAGGATTTGTGGAAGCCATATTATTACTGTGAGGTTTTGAGCAAAGAAAGGTTCTTGAATGACGGTTCTGATGAGGTTTTTGGATGGAACAGAGATATTGACCGGTTTTTGAAGACACTTGGCCGACGCTGCATATGGTAGCTTACACTCCATTCACGAGTCACAACTCGTGACCCTTTACACTGTTGCCTTGAATTTCTAGGATTTTACAGAACCAGTACGAATAACATCAGAGCTTCGAAAAGAGTTAAAGTTGAAAACATCTAGCTGAGCATTGATCATCTAGAGGCACGTTCTTTGGTGCTCGAGTCGCGTTTCTTGAAGTCCACAACTAAGTTGTGACTCCACACTCACAATTACAATTAATCCCTCTGTAGCTATATCTCCAAGGCGAACATGGCTAAGCGGAAGAGGACGCTTGGCCGCGCTGAAAGAGTTACCAGATCTTGTAACAATGAAACTAACTACTTTCACGGCAAGTGCATCACTCCTCATTCACCCCAATACTAACCGAAGCCAGGACACCACTCAAGGAAACGCCAGCAAGCATACTCTGATCAATATACCAGCCGCCTCACTGCTTGGTATTCCAAAGGAACTGAGGTTTCAAATCTTTGAAGAGCTCTTTCCTACCACAACCACGTTTCCCCTCAAGGAGAGGACTGCGAGTGATCACGACTGGCAGAACCTGAAAAAGCGGCGTTGGCCGCAAATTTTGCGCACAAATCGCCAAATGTACGAAGAAGGGAGTAGTGTACTCTATTCGAGAACTAAATTTATAGTGATGGTTCACAAGGGGGCCATTAAGTTCCATAACCGCAATTTTCTTGTCCCGTCCGAGGAACACAGCACGCGTGAAGACTTGGCAAGGCAACTCAGCCACTTCAAATCGATAGACCTTACAGTTGAAGCCATCGATAGCAAGTCTGATGGAGCCTACAGCCTCCACTATCGGTCGTTGAAAAAAAACCTCGACAGCTTCGTAGACTGTCTTCGGAGGTTCGGCTGTTTGAAACGCTTACATGTCAAGATTGATGTTCCACCTATATACGTGCAATGCTGGGACGGGTCGATGGATACGAAGCGGAAAGATGTGGAAGCCTAAACTCACCATACGATGGACGCCTTTCGGTGCTTGAGAAACATTGAGATGTGCACCGTCGAGTTTGCAGAAATCAGTGAGACCATATCATTTCGCAGCTCGCAGTGGAAATTACTGATTAGCGTCTTAGGCCATCCCATATACATGCTTGGGTGTCCTGTACGGAGTCGAGCTGCTTTTGACAATCAATTCCGGGAGTTAGCATCTCTAGTCTGTAGCAGTGCACCTTTTACGGACACAAAACCAAGGCTGGATCTATACGATCGATTTTTGAGTGCTTTCGGACATCTTTACAGCTTTCGAGACCCTAGAACCGGATTGGTTGGGGATATGGATGTTGCCGCGATTGACAAAGAAGCTTGGTCAGCCTGCGACGAAGGCAATCTGGAGAAATTTCAAACGGCTAAGAGAGAAATGCTAGTAGGCTCTGAGAGAGTTCAAGTCCTCATTCGGTCACGTCATGAATGGTTGGACGAAGAAGAGAAAAAGGTAACGCAAAATCAGGCTCAATCTGCTGAATAGTGTTTGAGCCACTCGCTATTGTAGTGTAAGTCCACCGATTCTTAACATACAACAACCTGGTATACATTCTTGCTCACAGTGGTTGCTGATATCCCAATGGGGATGAGATTGGGCAGGCTAGGTTGCAGCCATGCCAAAAATAGAAATTGGTGGCAGAAAGCAATGCGAACAAATGTTTTATACTTGTTCTCGTGTCCTACTAAATTCGTAGGTATGTATTTCCATTGTAATCATGAAGATGTGGCTACGTTACTCTCTAAACTTCTCCTGCCTGGGCTGTAAGAGCTAATCTTCAATCTGTTGCTTCCATTCATCACCAAGTATCATAGTCAATGCCAGAGGGAGGCACGCTCCGTTGGCTAGTCCAGGTGTTGGGCTAGCAAAAAACTCAAATTTAGGCAGCTGTGAAGCCAAACTCACGCCTACGCAATATCTCCAAGTAGGCTTCAGCTTCACCTTTCCCCGGCATCTGTTCCCGCAACTCCTCCATCGCCTTTTGTATCCTCGTCTCTGCGTCTGCTAGAATTTTGGCCTGTCGTGCCTTCTCCGCTGCTTCTCCCGCATCACGATTAGCCCGCGCAAAGTCTGACTGTTTCTCTGGAACGAAGCGGATCTCGACGCGACGAGTAGTCCCTGCCACGTCTCTAGCCAATCCTAACCTAAAACCACCAGTGAGCCCGCACACCTTCCAAGTCCCATTGAAGTTTGTGTCGTTAGGAAGAAACGAAAATCCGGAGCAAAGCGTGGACGGGTATGGCCCAATAATTCCACTTGTCGCAGTGACAAGCTCCGCTTGTAAACGATCGCGGTCTGCAGTAATAACCGCACGACGGCAGCGGGGCCACCCAAACCTAATTCGTTAAAGACCGGGGCAATCTCGAAGCGCTGCAAGTATAGAGAGAGCTACATACTTCTCCACAGGTTCTGAACTTCTCCGTTCTAAGTCGTAAATGTCAAAACGACATTCCATTGCATCTGTTTTCCCTGATTGGCATATGGATATATCAAGGCGCTGGAGATTGGGAAGCAGCTTGTAATGGCGAACCAAGGTATCGATATTGAACAGTGCGCAGTGGCTCGAGTTGTGAAGACTTCCTAACTGTGGTTCGTCTCGGACCATGACTCTGGTGACCAAGGCCAGAGCTTCAGGTTTCTTGGTACGAAGCCAGTATTCAGCTCCGAATCCATTGCCAAAGGGGCAAATGACGGGCATACGAGAGTAGACAATAGTGTATGCTTCGTTATAGAACTTTTTACAGGTAAAGAGAGGACCTACAAAGACCTTTGTTGATTTTGGAAGAGTATGCTTGGGAAAGACTAGCAGGTAGATGTGGTTACGAAGTTCTATTCCAGATATTAGCCAAGTTCCTACTATCAGCTTTCGTTGTAGAGCAGGGTGCCAGCAATAACGGTGGTGACATAAACGTATGTCCAAAGATGGAGAGAAAATATTTACCTGCTGGAAGCTTGTCTAACGAGCCGTTATTGTTGGCCTCTGTGGCAGCATGCATTGTGACTGTGTCTATGTCTTTGGTCTGAGTATGGAACTCTTCACTGCGAGCGCCAATATTGCTGTTTTCTCAGGTTGGGTTTCCGCTGTTGTCAGGATCAGGAGACCGCAGCTTTTCAAGCTGTTGGGCCTGATATGTTCCTGCCATCGTGCTATTTTGATGGATTCTCTTGACTTTTGTGTATTTGCGGGTAGGTGAATTTTTGTGTTTATCTCTTGCAAGAATGTTGAGTTTTTAGTGGTGGTGCTGATGGTGTGGTGGTGATGAGGAGGAAGGTGATGGTTGTGGTTAAAGAAAGGAGGCATACATAAGATTCATTCGCGATCACCTCTCAGCCTCGCCAACACCACAATACCGAAGGCGAGCCGGGATTGGTTAGCTCCGGATATAATCAAGGCCATGGACAACAATAAAGATTAGTCTTTCGCAATTTCCTCCTCATCAGGTACTGCATTCGGGTCAGATATGACCGCTACCACACCACCCACTGCCCATTTTCTCTTTTGTATCTCCTTCTCCCACCCGTGCTCCGAAGTTCTGCCTCCTCTTTTGCTTTCAAATTGGCCAAACTTGCTTCCTCAATCTTCTTACTCTCTTCGCAATTCGCCAACACAAAAGGCAGCTCATCGACGCGTGGTATGAACCTGATTTCAACGTGACGAGAGTTTTCTTCCCCAGATCTGTCCATACTTATTCCGATGATATCACCCTCGAGCCTGCCAACGATCCAACTTTTGTTGAACGTTGAATCAGTGAATAGATGTGGCATCGAAGGGGGCCGATTGGATGAGTTGAATACAATGCCCACAGTGGTTGCAGCGCTCAACTCAGCATGCAAAAGCCCGCAGTCAGTCTCAGTGACTTCAGCACTGCAATGAGGCCAGTCAAATATGACAAGTTGGATGGTTGAAGAGTACCGCAGTGCTACCAGTATAGTAAGAGCACAATACTTCGCTTCGGATCCTCTGAAGCGGCTGCGCTTGGATTCCAGTAGCTCTTGCTGGCACAAAGATATCTCGATCCGCTGAAGACTCGACAACAATGCATATTCGTGGACCGAACTACCGATGTTCAATAGTATGCAATAGGTTCCGCCATGAAAGTTTCCCAGAACTGGCTCGTCTCGGATAACAAGTCGAGTCAACATGGCTAGGATTTCTGGTCTTTTTAAATTAAGCCACATTTTAGCAGCAAAACCATTACCATTACGGACAACAACAGCTAGCCGAGAGTAGGCTATCTCTCTTGATTCGTCGTAGAACTTCTTGCACATAAAGAAAGACTTTGGGCGACTTGGGGATGGTGTTCGCAGGGAAAACCAGATTGTAAATGTGGTTACGGAGTTCTACAATAGATATTAGCTCCAGATCGACTGTGGTCGAATGAAATCGGACAAGCTCTTGTTCCTTATAGCCATCTGATTAAGATGCTCTCTTTCTTAGGGAATACTTAGGGCGGTGAATTAAATGAACAGAGTCGCACGTATGCATATGGATATGCAGCTCACGACATCCAAGAGATTGCGAGGAGTCTCTCACCACTATTAAATCACAAAAAAGCAAAACGCAAAGCTCACCTGCTGCGAGCTTGTCTAAGAAGCCGTTATTGGCGATGTTTCTCTGCTTCATCGTGTGTTGTTGCGATACAATGGGACACTTTCAAAGACCTGTGTGCGTCGAAACGAATTTGTGGTAATAGTAGCGAGAGGGCCAGCAAGTCGAAGCTTGAAGATAACGGAGGTTTTTTAGACTACAGATCGTTGGTGCCCAGGACCCAAAGCTCTATTATTCCTTTGTCATTTGGTTTCATCTAATGGTTACTACCACAAACATTAATATCTTGCTATGGCTACGTATATCAGCAAACTTACATGAAATTCAGATAGTTAGGAAACCGTCTTGTCTCCTTTCCACTTGTCTAGTCAAACGGATATTCGTCCTAGCAAATGCAAAGTGATGGTACTGAAAACGTCTAACGCATGAGCAAACTATGACTCGTGGGGAGCTTTGAATACTCTGCTACGGCGTATAGGTACGACGCAATGGTATAACGCTCACTTATTAGGTAGTATTCGTGTTGATCATCGATTGAAAAAGAGCAACTCACAAACAACACTCACAAATCAACCATATCACCCAACATCAACCTCTGCCACTTCTCCACCACCTCATGACACCTAACCACCACCACTGCCGCTAACATCCTAACCCTCTCTGCTTCCTCGCCTCCCTCACCCATTCTCTCCAGAACCATCTTCGCCCATTCTTGAGTCTCCACCAATTCTTTCCCGTGTTCTGTAGCCAATCGCTGCTTATCCTCATTCATATCTAGTAAGGCCAAAAATGTGAAAAGTAAAGATTCTAACACACCAATATCATTCTCGTTCAGTGCATTACTTCTCAATGATAGTAGTAAGTCCCAAAGTTCTGATGTCATTTGCGGAAGTGAAAGAGTTGAGGGACCCGATGCATTCAGTAAGATGGCGAGGGTGCGGAGGTATGTTGGAAGGAGATGGGAAGAAAATGCAACAGATTTATTGCCGCTGAATAGTGTTAGTACTATCATTGATGATGCTATTTCCTTCCTAACTTACTATGCCTGCATTTGACTCCACCACCTGCCCGTCAAAGGAAAGAAGAAATTCTCCGCGACTATCTTCGCGAGTGCATTCGGTATCGGCTTCTTCCTCGCCTTCTCAACTGACATACGTGACGAGAACGTTCGCACTTTTAATGCATTCGGCCCACTAAGTTGATCAGCTGCATTGAGTGCCAAAGGCCCTACCATGGAGGCTTCAAGCCGTGACGAGACTTTCGCAACAGAGGGACCTTTCGTCTCGCTATAAACCTTGTGTAAATGCTCAGGGAGTTGCTTTGTCGGAAAGGATGGCGCTTCTAGTCGATCTTCGTCTTTATAGCCAGCGATTTCGCGTGCTCCCAATCCCAGGGCGGTAAGCATTGTTGTTCGTTGCTGCAAGGAATAATCGCCTTCGAAGCAAGATCGAGCAAGATATGGTGCTATACGTGTAGGTTGAGCTACCAGAACGGCGATCAGCGCTTCTTGTCTCAACTCATGGAAGTCATCCATCTCAAATTGGTCGTTCATTCCCATCAGAATACTTGCTAGCTCTTCTGAGTGGTCGCTGACTTCTTTGCCAAAATTGGCCTTTCGGCGGATGAGATTTGGAGCTGTTGTGAGGGCAAGGCGATGCCGGTCATAATTTTCCGTATCACAAAGTCCGATGATGAGATCTCGTATGTAAACAGGAGCTTTGGGTTTGTTGCGCTGGACTAGAGTGGGGTCTTCATCTTCGTCTTCTGGATCTGAGTCTGGCTTCGCATACGGGACAAGCTCGTCTTCTTCCTCGTCATCGGAACCGAGCTCAACAATGCGGAGACCGGTAGGTGCGGCTGGTTTCTTTGGCGTTTTCTGCGGTTTGGCCTGTGGTTTTGCAGTCCTCTTAGCCACGCTTCCACTGACTGTTTTCGGTTTTGCTTTGGCGATTGAAGTTGGAGCAATGATTTTATAGAATTCATCCAGTGAGCCAATCTTGTCGTCAGCTTCCACCAACTTCCGATACCACTTCGCTTCAGGCGTTTCCATACTGTCGTCAGTGAAAGACAACTGACTCCCTTTCTTATCTGTCAACTTGGATATGGTCATACTCACAACCATTCCCAGCCAACGAGCACGAGGAGAAGTCGAGTTAAGTCGATTGGAGATGCCATGCATTCGAGCACTAGATTTGGCGATCGTGAAAAGAAACATGGGCTGTTTTCGGTGGACGTAGCCACATGCCATAAGAAGCAGTTGAGCAGCAGCTACGTAATATCAGCGAAATGTAGGAAGCGCAAAAGGCGATGAACTTACCTTCTTGTTGTATGATAGGTGAGTGTCTGACGAACATCTGATCTCCGAACTTCTCCATGAGCTTCTCGGTCGCAATTTGCATCCTGTCTTTTCAATTGTTAGCAATATTCCAACCCTTGTAAAACGTTTGACGGACCTTCATCTTCAGAGAGTGCAACAAGTACAGCTCGGCGTAGACCTCCAGAGCCAGTGAGAAGCGATATATCTGGTTTCGTAAGCAGTTCTACGACATTAACTGTCGAGTTCTCAATTCCAGACAAAACTGCTCTCAGAAATGCTGCACAGCTCGCTATGTGATTAGGGGTTTTCCCTAGGCTACTGAGATCCCACGCTTGCGATGGATATCCATCGATGATTTTCGTCAGAATTCGTAGTATGGACATCAAGAATGACCTTTGCTCATGAGCATGAAGTTGTTGAACAAGCTTAATCAAGACTTTGTCTTCAGCTAGTTGTGTTATTGGAAGCCGAATGATGAGCTCTTCGACGAGGCAGTCTGGCTATGTTAGCTCCAACTTGCAGAGTTTAACGTGTAGCATTACCGGTATAACCCAGCACAAGTGCTTTTCTGCACATATCAGCAGCAGCAAAAGTCATATCTCCTGTTAGGATAGGATCACTTCTTGCGCTTTGGGCACAATGAGCAATATTTCTGGCAAGCCATCTCGTGTAGTCATTCCCCTTAGCAATCCAAGAGCCACTCAAACTCTTCCCAGATTTTTGCACCACATCTTCTGCTTCAGCAACTGCTGATATGAGCCGGCTGGTAGCTATCAGAGAAACGAAATCCTTCCACAGGACGGTCCTCCGGGTTCTGTTCTCTGACTTCTCCTTAATTCTCCGCCAGATCGTGGCGGCATATTCGGAGCCTTGCAATAGTTCCTCAAGAAATACAACAAGAATATGGATTTGTTCGGGCGATACCGTGAGCTGGCCGGGTGTAGTCCCATTCTTCGAGGCAGATGTGAGCGCCTTTAGTCTTGCTATAATTGCTCCCAATCCTGATACACTTTTCATACATTTTAACAGTTGGCTTTTCACTTGTTCATATTCTCGATCGTCTTTGATTTGATCCCAGAAATTCGGAATTGTCTGGCTGACGAGAACTTGTATGATTTGAGCAGCAAGAGCACCCGGCGCAGCAATGTTGAAACTGCCATCGTGAGTTGCGCTCAATACGGAAAGTATATGACGGACTTCATCAATACTAGGTCCCTCTTTCAATACTCGAAGCACATCCTGCGGCGATTGAATGGTGGAGCTTGATTTTCTAGGCACTTCGGGAGAGACTTCCTGGAGCTGACGGGTGGGCAGCTTTCTCTCCGTTTTTACGGCCTTGAGCATGTTGTCCATTTTAACTCCTCCACTTCCGTCCACGCTCTTTCAAAGGAAGCTTAAGGTCCAGTCATCTGCATCAAGAGTCGTGTTGTTTCGCGCCCATGTACCAAATGAAAAGCTTGACCTGATTAGCGATGGCATACGATTTTGGAGAAATTAAGGAATTAATGTAGTTGATGCTCAGGCTGGATTTCTCCACCATACTACAGAGTCGCCCTTAGAAAGACGCTAGTCCCAATACAGACCCAGCCACAAACCGGACCTACATCGACATCAACTCGCAGCCTAAACATCATATAACTTGAGCATCTTTCACAAAAGCCAAAATGGAGCGTGTAGAAGTGGCAGCAGCCCCCAATGGAGTGGCAAACTCCCGTCAAAGATGGTGCATTCCTGCACTCGTCCACCTTCAAATAAAGATCCAACAGAGCTAACGTTGTGACAAACAGGAAGTACCTAGACAAGATGTTAACGCGAAGTGGTCCTTTTTCAGATCCAGACACAAATTTCGGAGACCCGGTCATTCAAATTCTCGAAAGCAGGAAGATTCTGTGAGTATTGCTCAGAATAATATTGATTACCTAAATCATCAAAACTAATATTGCCGTGGTAGAGTCATGTTTGTAGTTACCATGAATTGTGAAAATAGATCATGATATTGACTTCTGTTTAGAGGAGCAGGAGGTCTTGGTTGTGAAATCCTCAAAAATCTAGCACTCTCCGGATTCAAAGACATTCACGTAATCGACATGGGTTTGTACCTCCCCTTTCCAAAACGAGCATATTCTAACAATTTTCGAAAGACACCATCGACGTCTCCAATCTAAACCGCCAATTCTTGTTTCGACAAGCAGACGTAGGCCGACCAAAAGCAGAAGTAGCCGCCGAATTTGTGGAAAACCGTGTGAAGGGTGTGAAGATCACGCCCTACTGTGGCAAAATCCAAGATAAAGATGATGATTACTATAGACAATTTCATATTGTCGTCTGTGGTCTTGATAGTATTGAAGCGAGGCGGTGGATCAATGCTACGTTGGTTGGGTTGGTCGATGACAATGCGGATTCGCTTAAGCCGCTCATTGATGGGGGAACTGAAGGTGAGATTGTATTTCGGGATCGTCTTGAAGAAATGGTCTGACATGAACTCTAGGGTTCAAGGGCCAAGCTAAGGTCATCTTGCCAACGCTGACTTCATGTATCGAGTGTCAACTTGACATGCATGCTCCGAGGCCAGCAGTTCCATTATGCACACTTGCTACAATTCCTCGTCAACCGCAGCACTGCATAGAATGGGCACATATCATGGCATGGGAAGAAGAACGAAAGGGTACTGTTTCGGTTTTCAACTGCAAAACCTCCACACTAATACAAAATAGACGACATCCTCGACACCGACGACCCAGAACACATAACCTGGCTCTACCAAAAAGCCCTAAAACGCGCTCAAGAATTCAACATCTCAGGTGTAACCTACAGCATGACACAAGGTGTAGTCAAAAACATAATCCCAGCCATAGCATCGACAAACGCTATCGTAGCCGCAAGCTGTTGCAACGAAGCTTTCAAAATAGTTACAAGTACAAACCCCTTTCTGGGAGACGGCAATAATTATATGATGTACACGGGTGATGACAGCGTTTACACTTATACGTGGGAGCATCTGAAGTTGGATGATTGTCCTGTTTGTGGGAATTTGGCAAAGGAACTTGAGGTTGGTAGGGACGCTACGTTGGAGGAGTTGGTTGCTGGGTTTGCTGACAGGCCTGATTCGTGAGTGTTCGATTCGAAGTGATCTATCATGCAATTCTAACGCAATGCAGACAACTGAAGAAGCCATCGATCCGTTCAGAAGCCAAATCTTTATACATCCAATTTCCACCGGGTCTGGAGGAGGCGACTCGACCAAATCTCAGCAAGAAGCTGTCCGAACTGGTTGAAGATGGGGAAGAGATAGCAGTGACAGATCCAGCATTCCAAATTGCGTTCAAGTACAAGATAAAGTTCACCTCATAGTCGTTCGGACTATGCATCTCGGCGTTAGAGCGGGGCATGTTTTTGTTGTTAAAGCGCGTGTGGGGAATCGGAATCAAGGTGGTAGAATCAGAGCGTGGTGGCATGATCCGCCAATAGAGCGAAGGTACATGCCACGTCCCAAAAAAATCCCAATCCTATGGAACAAGATATAATTGACAGATAAGAATTCATGATACTCTTCATGATCTGATTTATTCTGGAGCAGGAGGAACTTTTCAGTCTCATTTTGGGCCACCCGTGCCGAATATATTGTGTGGCGTTTCGACAAGGTTACGCGATCACGTGTCTGAGGAACCCCTCACATTTTCCATCACCAACACCAAATTTTTTACAGACCTCACACACGACCACATCCTCCACAAACCGCCCCTTTTATTTCATATAAAACACATTCATTCCCCATGATTGTTACAACATAAAACATCATGCTCTCGCTCGCCACAACCACGGCCACACCTGGAACCCCAGGCAATATTCACATGGCGGCACCACTAAAATCGGCGCTGAAGCGCTCACACAGCGACTTCACAATCGAAAGCTCGCAAGAACTTTCGCGAAAAAGGACGAAGGTACAATTCGATGGCTCAAAAAACAAGACCGAGTTATTTTGGAACGAGAAACCAGCGCAGTTGGTGCGGGAAGAGGTTAGGAGGGCGATTGAAAAGCACATTGCTGGAGATAGCAGCGGGTACGACTCGTTAAAGGAAATCGTCTCGACAAAGCCAACAGCGATTGACGCGCCTTCGTCGGAACTGCTCAAGAGGAATATCATGGGGCTCATCACACATGCGAGTCTCATAAATCGGAAATGCAGTGGACTTGTTGGCGCCATTCTCAAGATTTCGTGGCTGGGTCGCGATGAGGATTTTGTAGCATGCTACCGACGCCTGCTGGTCAATTTGGTCTCAGCTCATGGTTCGCACGCATATGCCGTGGTCGAATCTCTGGTTGGCAAATTCACGAATCTTCGAAGCTCGCATGGCCATCTTCCAAATCAGGCCATTGTCAAACGCTCGTCAATGAGGGCACGTCTACACCTCACCATCCACCAGATTGCCCAAAAATTGCCCACCACACTCGCGACAATCAAATCTGTCATTTCATCGTCATTCCCGTACCAGACCGAGAGCGTCAACGCCCATGTTGACTATGTCTCCAATCTCCTCAAGGTTGCCAATTACGTACCGACACTAAAATCAGAAATCCTCTCACTGATCATGGACCGTATGATCAAAATCGACGTCCTCATCCAGACCGATTACGATAAGCTGGAGGAGGAGCTTGGTGAGGGTCTGGTACAGGAGGTCATTCGTGCGATAGAGCGGAATATCAAAGACAGGGACGAAGACAATGAGTCGGAGAGTGAAGAAGAGAGAGACATCTCTGTGGTTGAGACGGAAGCTGGTGCAGAGAAAAGGAAGATTCAGGCCTTCAGGGCGTCCATGACGAAACTGGACGTTATCATTGATATGCTGCAAGGATATATGTCTGCGGCATTCACCAAGAGCAACCTCGCGGAAAAGGAAGCCCTCTTCGAGCAGATGGTTAGCATTTTCAAGCGCATCATCTTACCCACCTATCGCTCCCGCCACATCCAATTCATCGTCTTCCACTTTGCTCAGGCGCTGCCCTCGCTTTCGGAACGATTTGCCGACTCTCTTATTGAAATGGTGTTTGACAAAACCCAATCATCCACGGTCAAACGATATGCAGCTACCTATCTAGCCAGCTTCGTATCACGCAGCGCACATTTGCCTTCCGAGACTGTACTCGACACGTTTCTCGCGCTTGGTAAGGAACTAGACCGCTTAAGAGTCGTCCATGAGAAGAGCGAGAATTGCGGTCCTGATCTCAAGCGATTTGCTACGTACTACAGCATTGCGCAAGCCCTCATGTATATCTTCTGCTTCCGCTGGCGCGACCTTCTTGTAGATGAACTAGACGAGACGTCCTTCGACTCCTCTGAACTTCGATGGGAATACGGCGTCAAGGAAATCCTTACACGCAACCTCTACTCCGATGTCAACCCACTCAAAGTTTGCTCCCCGGTCATTGTTGAGCAGTTCGCCAAAGTCGCGCATCACTTGCAGTTTATGTACGTCTACCCGAAGCTGGAGCAGAACAAAAAGGTGCGCCTCACCAAATCCGTGCTTGCGATGTCTGCTGGCTTCAGTGGTGGGCTCGAGGAGAGAGAAACTGCACTCTCTGGCAAAACTGGTGAGAGTGTCTTTCAACTTGACGCTTACTTCCCCTTCGATCCGTACCAACTCCCACAGAGCAAGAGATGGATCGTTGGGGAGTACATGGTCTGGAAGGCTGTACCAGGTATGGAAGTCGACGATGAAGACGAGGAGAGCGAGTCAGGTGAAGAGACCAGCGATGATGAAGAAGAAGAATACGACGAGCCGACCGAGACGGAGAGCGATTTGGGTGTCTGATCGCTGGGGCCTACGTGGGATGTTTACTTTCGTTGTTTGCACTTTTTTCATTTGCATCTGCATTGCATGGGCGGCATGCTTTTCTTCTTTCCTTTACATACCCCCGGCAGTTTCTACGTGCTTTCTGGGACGGAGCATTTGGCATGGCGTTCTCTTCACAGGTTGGGCGGCACAAAAGCGTTGCATTGCTCTATTCCTTTTTGCTTTCGTTGCGCATTTGGGGCTTGCATTCTCGCATTAACGGACAAGATGCGGAAACCCGGCAGAGCCCTGTTCTGCCATGGGATTTGGTCATTTAAAAGCCTGGTTATTATACACTTTGCGTTGCTTTTGCACATACTCTACAGCCATGGATAGAGCGTATAGAGAATTCAGATTCCTATATCTATACATTTCTCATTAATTTGTCTCCAAAATGAGCCCCGATTCCTCAAGAACGCCAATCCAAACCTAACGCTCAAATTCCCAAATCTTAACACTACTTCATTCAGATTCCACATTCAATGCCATTCCATTTTATGCTCCCCTCAATCTTTGCCGTACAGTCTACTTTCCCAATCCCAGAGGATTACTAGCACTCCCACCACCGGTATTCCTCGTAGCACCAGTCTTCCCACTTGGAGCCCATACACCTTTCGCACCCGCAATTCCTAAGGGATTCGTCCCCGTCACAGCGCGTGGTCCACTTGCGCCGGTTTTATCTTTTATAGCATTGCCATACCTATTTGAGCATATCAGTCCACGAACATCTCAAACTCTCTGACCATTCCAAAAACATTTTTGGGCGTTTTTAGAGGTGATACAATTGAATTAGAGGGAAGAAAATGTGGTTAAACGTACCCTCTCACGCCATCAGCCCATCCTCGAGACGTATTCGTTACAGAACCACCGAGACCTCGTCCCGCGCCTGATACACCGTTACCGACGCCGTTGACTGCTCCACCGGCGACGTTTCCTGCTCCCGCAACCCAACCTTGTACTTTTTTGCTGATCCAGTTGTCTTGGGCTGCCATTTTGTAAAGAGTTGATTGTAGGTTTTTAGTTTGTGTTTTTATTGGGTGCTTTTTTTTTGGAGAGCGTTGATTTGAGAATATTATCGTTTGAGAAGTGTAAGGGAACGAAGCTAGTAGATTTGTGTTGTGCTTGGGGTTAATACCTTGAGGTTATTGTTGGTCGTACTGAACCTACGTCATTGGGGTGGCGGAACTGGGAATGGAGATTTGGTGGAGGGGGTGATGCTGCAACACCAAAATTCTCCTTAGCAAGAGCCCGAAATAGGAAATATCGAAAGGCGATTTATTCAACTCTCGTAAAAGCTTTCTTCTCGTACTACTAATACACGTACATAAGCATCAGCCTTCAAGTCTTCAGCCATGCACTCTCAGCCTCGAGACCGTTACACTATGACGATGTAACCCATTTAGGTAGTTTGCTTTTGTACCCTAAGCCGATTCCCGATATACTGTATATGTAACATTGACTATCGTCCCTCCGTGAGACCTAGACAAGGCGTTCCAAAGACTGTAGGAAGTGGGCTGTTCTGTCGCAGCCCTTGAAATCCAATAGTCATCTGGTGAAGAATTAGAAATACAAGAACTACAGTAATACCTGGTTATAACGATATGGTTTATTTGAGCCGTACTTATCGTTAAGTAGAGGTTATCCTTATAGCCAGGTACCCTATATTAGGGGGTCCCCACTAAACAACCACTATAATATAGCTTTTCCCAACCAGTCTTCAGGTCTTCCCCCTAAAGCAATAGGGGCCCACCGCCTATTATTTATAACGATATTGGTGCCAGAGGCTTACGATATCGCTATTGGCCAGGTTATCGTTATGACCCACTATAAACCAAAAAAATAGCCGTAATTTATCGTTAAGTAGAGGTTATCGTATGTCCAGATATTGTTATAACCAGGTATTACTGTATTACTTTCCTCGATCAATCAGGCTTGATGTACTCGAACCACCCAATACATCATCTACCTCACCATTCATTCGTTCTTCGCATTTCATCTCTTCATCAAACATTCCATCCCTGTACGTGGGCTCTGCTTGCAAGCAAGCAACCCACTTTCAATCCCACCAAAAACTAACACTAAAACTAACACTCAAACTCCTAACAAAATGCCACCACCCCTTCGGTATAAAAACCGCCTCCCCCTCCTCCAATACACACTCCACAAACTCCGCACTCCGAAACCAAGCAAAGTCCTCCTCAAACTTATCCCTATACTCATCCACATCCCACTCATTCACATCCCCCTCAAAAAACCTGCCTTCAAGACCCATAGCCAATGTCATATCCACCATAGAAGTATTAGACATATCCGCTCCAGTGTGGGGGTCGACGTTGTATTTTGGGTAGAGGTATGGTGTTTGGGAGGGGGCGTAGAGGCGTATGTATTTTTTGCCGACGACTTGGGTTAGAATGTTGTGGTGCGGGTCTGTGTGGAGGGGTGAGGTGGTACCGGCAGGGCCGTACCAGGCGTTTAATTTTACGTCTGGGGGGTCTTCTTCTGTGGCATCGCTTCCGGCGTTTGAACTTGTATCTGCGAAGACGCTGGGCATGATCGCTTCCGTTGGTGTTACTGCTTTGGAGTCTACAGGTGGTGGAGTAATTGCTCTTTGCTTTCCTTTCGCTTTCTCCGACATTACTGGTGCTTGTTCCAGTTTGACATTGATTTTTGCCAACTCGTCCTTCTGTCTTCTTATATTTTCTTTCATGGCCTCAAGCTCCATCTTCGCCAGCGCGATTTTCTTCTCGAGAGTTGGTGTGTTTCTGCCAAATGATGGTTCAGGCGGTTTGGTGTAGCAAAAATCAGGGATAGCGATGTCATTTCTTAGTTCGGGTATTTGAGCAAAGAGGTCATACTGCGCAAGGTAACCAATTGGTTCTGGCTCAGCGAGCTTTGAAGGCGTTGGGGAAGGCGGTCGTGGTATATTTGGCCTACGCTTGATCGGCTTATTGTTCTTGCCAGCCGGTATGCTCGGGTCTGGATTGATCGGGATGTTCGCCACTGGATCCTTGTGCACTTCATCCGGTTTTGATGGTAGCGGTATGATCCTTGGGAAACCATCCTTCACCTGGTTATCAGAAGCAAGTGGCTGAGTTGGATCCTTCTGCTGCTTCTTCTCCGATCTATTAAGCCGTGGCTCCCACGTAACAATCTTCTTTTCCTTCGCCTCAAGCATATACTTCTCCATAAAATCCCTCACAGTCATGATCTTCTGCCCCCAAGAATCATCAGTATAATTCTTCCCCAACTCCACAGGCACAATTCTCCTCCCCCCAGATGTCTTTTTTAGGAGATATTGCGGTGACTTCCAACAACGATCTGAAGTTGGATCCATGGCCGGCCAGAACTGTAGACTATTGGTTATCTTCCACGGTCGGGATCCGTCTTCTTTAATCTTGGAATGAGGTTCGTGTATGGCTTCTAAGAATTGTCCTAAGTCGGGGTTGTCGAGAACATAAATTGGGTTGACTAATTTCGGATGTTTGATTGTTTTACCGTGGTAACTTGTTGGAATATTCGAGTAATCCTCAGAAGGTGGCGGTGAACGAGACGGAGAAGACTCGACCATCCTTTTGCGCCTCTTTGCCGCTCTTGTTGTTCCGCGCCCGTTGGAATCACGTACAGCGTCTTCTCCCTGATCGGACGCCTTCTCAACAGGCTTCGAGACGCCGTCGTCGGTCTCAATCGCCACCTGCAACGCTTCAAATACTCTTCGGAAAATTTCCTCCCTCATCACAGACCCAGCAATAATAATAGCCATATCAAGCGTATACACAACCTGTTGAATCCAATCGCCCTCCCCATTCATTTTGCAAATTTTCCAAAGTGAAGCATCGGTATAAAGTCGTAACCAACACCTCGGAACGTCGCTGAATTTGAAAGCATTGATTTTCTGATAGGCCATATCAAGGACCTCGTCAGGACGCCTGGTGAGGATCGACATAACCGCTGGACCACACTGACCGATTGGGTCATGGAAGGGTGAAAACTGGTTAAGTTGATAGTGTATGAACTCCTGGATGGATATCAGGGTGTACGGTGCGTTCTCCTGATCGTTGAGCATAGGTGAGCCATCTGTTTTTGGGTTGTAGCCTTCTGGTGCTAGTGGCTGTATATAGTCAGAATTCAATATGTAATTCTTACTACGAAACATGATCGCAATTGTTGTATATTTTCGTGCTATTGTGTACTGCAACATGAACAGTTGGGAGAGTGTGTCGAAATATCGTATCCCACGAGATCAAGTCGTGCCTTCTTCAACAATATAAAGTAGTAAGAGCTATGGGCATTGAAGCAAACGAAGTGATCTCTATTTCTGGCTTTTGAACCTCGAAAATACACGAATAGTTTTGTCGAAATGAGAATAATCTCAACCAATGAAGAAAGACAGTAGTAGAGAGGAAAATAGGAAGAAAAGAATCTACACAGAACTTTCGATCAGGCAGCCGAGGAAACTTACATTCATATTGACATCATCTCTTCCCACCTCATCTCCCACAACCGTCTCCGAATCCTCCGTCTCCATATCAACATCCTCATCCAGCATTGTCACTGTCGAATCTGTATCTACATCCATTTCCATCTCCAAGCCCATACGACTATCCAAAATTATAACGATACACACAGATAGGTTGCTGGATAATTCCGCCTGTCAAGACGATGACGCTTGATGTTTTACATCATATTCAGTGGATGTTGAAATACACAGGTGCGCCGTTGAAGTTTCTCCTTCCAAAATAGGGTTCTCAACGTTTGCCAAGAACGTCACATGAGCTAGCTATTTATTTTCAGCCTTGTGGGCCGGGCACTCTAGTGTACCTTATCAACTAAGCTTAAACAGTGAGCTAGACGTAGAGAGCCGATGTGTCCCGTCTCGCGGAGGAGTAAACAGTGTATTGTTATAAGTCGTCAGCAGAAAACCTACTGTCGAATATTGTAGTAATATTCCTATCAACGAAAGATCTCTAACATGAAACGAATAAGTCTCACAGACATTATTATATGGAATAGAAATTAAGAGAGGAGATGGTTCGGCAAGGAGGTCATGATTGAGATTTATTAGAAGAATAAAGAAAGCCAAAAGGTCGCAAACATAATGCCAAAACTCCACAAATGCAAAGACACCCAAAACGCCATCCTGAAAGACACCCAAGATGCACGATCCAAGCCACTCCGTCTCGGCCTCTAAAGCACACAATCCAAGATGACCCTAGTGATCCACAGCAACAACCCCCTCCAAGCACCCCACCGCCCTCCCACCCTCCCTCTCAAAAACCCCCACCAAGCCCTCACATTCCCCCCTCAACCTCTCCTCCCCTCTAGCCGCATTCCACCTAACCCACTCCTCGACACTCATACCCTTCTCGACATCACTCATACCCATCTTCACCCTCCTAACCACATCCCCCAGTGTAACCTTATCCAACTTATCCAAATCAACCGCATCAAGCGCAGCTTGGTTTTCTTTATCATTCCAATCGTTCAATGGTACGGCATTGAGTGCTAGATTCTTTTTGATTGGGGAGATCAAGAAGATGTTTTCGAGATCTGTTGGTGTCCAGGGTTTTGTGGATGTTATGTTGGCGAGGATGTTGCGTTTGGAGGGGGAGATTTTGATTGTGTGGTCTGGTGTTGTGTCGGCGAGGGGTATACGTTGCATGGATTGTGGGATGGGAGGTAGTGGCCGTCCGACTGTGTTAGATTTTGATGGTTTAGACGAGGGAGGTTGATTTTCCGCATCTGAGGATTGGGGACTCGATGCTGGTGGTGTAGCATCTTGGGCTATTTCGAATGCCGGCTTTGCGGGTGTGTAATTTCGTATTATTCGGGCGCTGCTGTGGCGGGCTGGTGTGGGGGTATCAGGGAATGGTGAGGCGGTGGTGAGTGCTTCGGGTGTGTGATGGGAAGATTCTGCTACTTCTTCGTCTCGGTCTGCTGCGTCCGGTTGATGGTCTTTCGAGTCCGGAAGGTAAGGATTAACAGGCGCGACGAGAGACTGGGCAAAATTGTTCATTTGAACGTCTTCGTCCCCGGGATCGGGGTATTGTATCTCTGGTTCCGGTAACTCCTCGAGCTCTGGCTCAGGTTCTGGATCAGCTGATTTGGCCGCCTTCTTCCCCTTCTTAGATTTGAGACCTGTTTTCCCTGGCGCAGAAGATACGCGTTGAGAAGTCGAAGCAGCGTCTGAGGCTTCAATTTCGGGTTCCACGGTACTTTGCTTCTTCGTTGCTTTTCGCCCACGTTTGGGTTTCTCTTGTAACTCCTGAAAGTTGGGTGGTTCATCTGGGAGCATGACCACTGAAGAGTCCAATTTCGCCATGCCATCGCTCGTCCTCTTGGTCCCACGCTTAGGTTTAGGGGTCTCTTCCCGCTCGACTAGAGAAGACTCAACTGCAGCTTGAAGTTCAGCTTGAAGTTGAGACTCATCTGCACTAACGCGTTGCTGTTTCCCTTTAGCCTTTGTAGATTGCGCACGAGTGGGTCTAGACTGGCTGGAACCCAGTGTGTCTTCCAGCTGTGATGAGACTGTGCGTGAAACAGCGCGACTTGTCTTTCGCGTTGCCTTCTTCTTTGGTAGCTCCTCGACAATGGGTTCTTCATCGATAGGTTGAACTTCCGGTTCAATCGGATCCGTAGCAATAACAAAACTATCCAACTTGGACGTGTTTTTCTTCCCACGTGTTGCTTTGCCTTTTGCTTTTGGCGCCGCCTTCTTCCTTCCCTTGCCTCCTGCTTTAGATGTGATGGTAGCATTCGTCGCGGTAGTCAAAATACTATCATCTTCTCCAGCAGCTTCATCCATCGAAGCCATAGATGATCGCGGGGCCTCGGACATTGCCGTCATATTGGACTGTGTAGATAGACGCGATGCTTTCGAGGCGCGTCCTCTGCGTCCTGTAGCTTGTTTTCGTGCAGCAGCCCATTCTTCGAGAAGGCGGAAGAACTCGCATTCTGGTGCTCGTTTCTGGTGCTCCTTGAACGGATCATCTTTAGGTTCCCATCCATCAAGGGAAAGATTGCAGTACATGCAAGTGACACCATCATCGTACTCTGGACTCGGATCGTAGCACCATCCCGCAGCGACCATCTTTTTCTAGCATCAGCATCTACACCGCTCCAATAAGATGTGGTTGACATACCTTATTAACCTTGCACTTCCACCCCTTCTTTCCCTCATACGGCCACAAATCGGCAAAAGTAGCCCTCCTACTCTCCGCCAACTTCTCACTCATAGGATCCTCATTCACAAACATACCACCACTAGTCCTTTTACTAATCACAGCGTTGACAGCCCAGCCACACTCAGGCGCGTGTTTGATATGTTCTTCAACGGGATCGTCGCCTTCTTCCCATCCGTCCAGCTGGCGCTGACATATAAAGCACACGCAGTTGTCATTGCTGTCGCCTGTGGGCTTGTAGAAGAATCCGGCGCGTGCGAGCTAGATTCACTTGGTTAGTTGGGTAGTATTGGAGACATTTGAGTCTTAGATTTACTTACCTCTGCTGGGAGCAAGAAATTGTGCGGCCATGATACTGTCGCTGGTGTGCGTTTCTTTACAGAAGACGCGCGCCGTTTTGTTATGTGGTGCGCAACAGCAAATGTGTCAATTCGCCCTTGCAGCGTGGTAATTCCCTCTGGAAAGGCCATTGTAATTTATTCCGTGTATCCGCAAGGAAAAGGAAGTCGTGAAGTTATAGAAGTAGTTGGTGTTGAACTTTGAAGATAGTCCGGATTGTTTACACTTCAAAACAACGCTAGGTCACATCCGGTGTGTACCGGCAGGGGTAGCTTTGAAACCGAGTGGGATCACCACAACACGTGGGAGTTTTGCGTACGACGTCAGTTTCAAGCGGAAGGCATGTTGGAAGTCAACGAGATACCAGCACACATGAGCCGAATGAACCGGTAACAACTAACATCATGGCTCCCCCACATTTGGCAGTAAGTATGGCAAACAGTTGAGATGACTACCCTTTTTGGCAATTGCAAGAACTTCTTCGAGAGCTTACAGTATCCTATAGTACACCTACAAAGGCTTCACCTCCCTCATCACCAGTCATACCCTTCTGCGAACCAACATAGCCTCATCACGGCACCTCCGTCTCTCCCGTCTTCGCCGATTTACAACAACAACCAATTATTCAGACGAGTCCGAAAAGTCCAAGGCCAAAGCATCCCCAATAGAGGGCATAACCCCCAATCAATTCACATCTTCCGCCGAGCCTCAGTCTCCCTCAATGGCCACGTCAGAAACCCAAACCGAACCCTCAAAACATGATCCTAACGCCTCCCTTCCCCCCGGCTGGGAAGACGATCCAGACTGGGACATCACAGCCTTTTCCCAACTCCCCCACCGGACATTCGGCTACAACCAATTTATGAAAACGAATGAAGAATTCAAAGAAGCATTACGGCAGATTTTATGGAAATTCCGTGCACCAATCCGGTACGCCTTCGCGTATGGAAGTGGTGTATTTGCTCAATCAAGCGGTGACGCTCCCTCGAGTACAGCAAAACCCTCCCCACACGAACATCCACCGGAAGCAATAGCGAAATGGCAAAAGGGAGGAGGAAAGATGATAGATTTCATATTCGGCGTATCATACACCCAACACTGGCACTCCCTAAACCTTTCCCAACACCGAGACCACTACTCCTTCCTTGGTTCTCTCGGATCTGGCCTCGTCTCTCGTGTACAGGACAATTGGGGCGCAGGCGTCTACTTCAACCCCTACATAACCGTCAACGGCACCCTCATAAAATACGGCGTCGTAAATCTGGATACCCTCCAAAGAGACTTGTCCCAGTGGGATACACTCTACCTAGCAGGCCGTCTACACAAACCCGTGAAAATCCTCCGCGACGATCCAAAAGTGCGTCTCGCCAACCAGATAAACCTCATCTCGGCCGTCCGAACCGCCCTTTTAATGCTAGGTCCCACTTTCACAGAGCGAGAACTCTATACAGCTATCGCAGGTATCTCTTACAACGGCGACCCACGCATGTCCCTCTCGACGGAAAACCCGCACAAAATCGCCAATATAGTTACGAACCAAACCGCGAATTTTAGGCAATTATATGCGCCACTTATAGAAGATTTACCGAATGTCACATTCACAGGCTCCATCAACAAAGACAAAGATTGGCTCACCAATCCCACGAGTGATTCCCCAATGCAGCAAGATATGGATCCCATAAAACGCGGGAACATGGTGCGCCGCTTACCCACATCTTTCCGCGAAAAAGTGTATTTCCTCTACCAAGGTAAATTTGGGATACCAGGCCGTGAGTTTGATAAACTCATGGAGGAGAGTAAAGTAGAAGATGAACAGTCCTTCCGGCGAAGGCAAGGTGGTGAATTCGATAGGAGGATTGCTGGTGAGAGTGACATTGCGCAGATGGTAGGGAAGGCTATCCAGAAGACTGTGAAGTGGCCTAGTACTATGCAGAGTATCAAGGGTGCCTTTACGGCGGGGCCAGCCAGGAGTTGGAGGTACTACTCTGAGAAGAGGGCCAAAAGTAGAGAGGTCAAGGAGAAGCCCACTGGGGATAGCAAGAAGGAGAAGGATGGGTGATTGGTTTTTGAAGTAAGAGAGGAGTGTTTATGATTTACGGTGTACTTATACCATCATATCTTCTTATATCATAGCCAAAGCTAAGCAGAGGACGTTAAGACTGTGACACCCCCTAAAGGAAGCGGCCATGACTGCAGACAGCAGTTCAAAAATCCCAAAGAACTTATTGTTCAAATAGACAAACAGTCTTCAAATCTGGAAGATCCATTGGCTCCTTCTTTCAAGCACCGTCCTGAGTTATATCCCAGCTCCTCGAGTCTTCTTCCATCTGCAAGGCTGGGTGGCATAGTTGTCCGTTCTTCGTGCCACATCCAGTTTTAATTGCCATGTTATATAATGTAAGTTCTAGACTTTTACTCCATATTGAAAGAGTAGCCCACTAGACCTTGGGATGAACTTGATAAACCATCTCGTGTCTATATTTTTGCACGATCATAGCGAATTTTCCAGCTAAGCCAGCGATTCTCAGAAAATCAAAAGCATCAGCTTCCGAAATCTGTACGTTTTATGCATTACACCCTTCGGTGACAATATGCTAATCTCTCCATTTTCGGCAGGTATCTACAATCTCCATTACACAGCAAGGACGAAACAAGGGGAAGTCTATGATAAATCCGCTAAAAAAACAAAACACACCATCACAAAACCCCTCTCAAGTTTTCACATCTCCACGGCAAACCGATCTAGAAACCTGAACGTCCTCAAACCCTTCTTTATCGCCTCGGCCATATCACCAACGGGAGCTTCCGCCTGCGCGGTGCCATTAGCACTACCGCCCATCGTACTATTTGTCGCCGCCCTCCTCAAAAACTTATACCCCTTCTTCCCATCCTCCTCCGTCTTACGCGAACCAGAGCTACTCGAAACATAAACACCTGGCCCGAACGGAATATTCGCATCCCTAATCTTCTCCCCCAAAAACCCAACCGGCTTTCCGTATCGATAACTTTCCTGCAGTATCTGCAGCGGTCTTGCCAGCGGGTACAACGACGAGGCATTAGATGGTGCACCTGAGAACGTAGAATCGATATTGGCAGCAACAATAACACCATCGAAAGATGTAGCATCCGCGGCTGAGTATGTCATATCCACCCCATCTGCTAAATGTTCCGCTACAACAACGAGTTGTACGCCTTCTTTTGCGAGGGATGATTTTATGGAGGTGGCGGTGGATGCTGTGCCCGCTGTGGATAGGTAGCCTATTTTTAGGCCTTTGAGACTGAGGAGTTCGTTTGAGAAGGTGGATACACCTTTTGTTTTGTTGTTGTGGTAGAATTTGGGATCGGGTGCTGGCGCTGCGACTCCGAGTGCTTTGGCGACTTGCGTGGCGACTTCATTGGAGATTTTGTTTAATTGCGCCAGGGCGTTTTTCTTGACGGTCGCGCTCTTCAACTTCGAGGTCTCGAAGCGAATTGCGTTGATGAGGAATTGTTTTTCTGCCGGTAGGAGTGAATTGAAGAATAACCGTGGCTGGGACCAGTAATCCGATTTCAGCGTCGAAGCAACACTCCTGACCAGATTTCCAGAAACACTCCTTTGTGGTGCAGTGAAGAATCCCCGTCCAGTTTGCTGATTTGCCTGTTTCGGACTACCACCATTAAGCGTATTAGGAGAATAAGCCGCTTTATTCGCATGAACAAACATCTGCGCTTGCCCATCGCGGTTATTATTATGGATAGGTACCCTAGGCATATTGATAGGTAATTGCTCAAAGTTTGGTCCACCATGGCGATTTAGTTGCGTATCGAGATAGGAGAAGACACGGCCTTGGAGAAGGGGATCATCGCTGAAGTCAATGCCGCGGACTATGTGCGCAGGTTGGAACATTACTTGTTCGGTCTCGGCGAAGTAATTGCGCGGATTTTGGTTTAGGGTTATTTTGCCGAGTTTGGTGATTGGGACGAGTTCTTCTGGGACGATCTTTGTGGGATCGAGGAGGTCGAAACCGAATTTGAATTGGTCTTCTTCGTTCATGATCTGGACGCCGAACTATATGCGATGTTAGCACTACTCATCAACCAAAAGGACGTCAAATTTGTCACACTCACCTCCCACTGTGGATAATATCCCTTCTCAATACTTTCAAACAAATCCTCTCTGTGATAATCGGCATTCTTCCCCGCCAGTGCCTGAGCCTCTTCCCAAACCAATCCCGCCTTTCCCTGCAGCGTCTTCCACGAAAACTTGACAAGCTTAGACTTTCCATCATTGGTGACAAACCGGAAAGTGTGCACACCAAACCCGTCCATATGCCTATACGAGCGGACGATGCCTTGACCGGCCATGGCCCAGAAGAGTGTATGCAGTGTACTTGGTTGTTGACTGAAGAAGTCCCAAGCGGAATCGTGTGCTGTGGCTGCTTGAGGAATTTCACTGTCGGGGCTTGGTTTGACGGCGTGGATCAGATCAGGGAAGAGTATTGCGTCTTGGATGAAGAAGACTGGGATGTTGTTGCCGACCATATCTGCGCTTTGGTTAGTGGCGAATTGCGTGGTTCATGTTAAATTTAGCATACCAAAGTTGCCCTCATCGGTGTAGAACCGGAGCGCAAAGCCATGCACATCACGCGCTGTATCTGCGCTGCCTCTGCTACCTGCCACTGTCGAAAAGCGCACAAACATTGGTGTCTTTTTTCCTGGTGCTCCAAGGAATGATGCCGCCGTGATGTTCGACCAATCGCCGTATGATTCGAAAACGCCATGAGCTCCAGCTCCTCGGGCATGAACAGCACGTTCTGGTACCTGCAGGATTTGTCAGCGGTACTGTCAAGTCGTACTATCAAGTGGCCATACCCGCTCATGATCAAAATGTGTAATTTTTTGCCTAAAGATGAAGTCTTCCAACAAGGTCGGGCCGCGTTCTCCAGCAGTCAAACTATCCTGATCCTCAATTGGGCCACCAACATCACTCGTAAGGAACTTGTCGGTGGAGTTGATGGTGTATTGATCTAAGAAATCGTTAGAGTTCTGGGGGACAGCCCTCCTGTCATTATGAACGTCATCGCCACTCGTATGCCCGAAAGGACAAGAAGTCGCCAGAACCGTATTGACGCCGGCAATGGCAAAGAGTAAGGAGCGTAACAATGCCATGGTAACGCCAATTGGTAAGGACTGTGAGTTGTTGACGCGCAAGAATAATAAAAGAAGGTTTTTTGGACCGCGGATAGAGGTTTAAGAAGAATTGAATATCGGTTCCCGGGAAAAAAGATAGGCGTGCTAGTAAGTGACCCCGATTAGGCAAACAACGAAAGGTGCAACCTTTCGCCAACACGTGCAAGGTCCACGAGTACCGAATATGTGTTATTCGAGGTAGGTCATCTTGCCAAAATCTCACGCTATAACCCGGCGCCTTGGCTTGGTGTAATCAATGTAATCAGGTAACACAGACCTTTCGAGACTGTGATGGTATCATGAGTAGGCCAAGAAAAGGCTCCTATGGGAAATTTCTGACTGGGATCCACTCCGTCCTTGAATCTTGTAAGATGCCGACATGTCTGAACCCTGGCCATCTTGGTGGGAATATGCCAATGCGGCTCTTACTTACCCTGCCATACGCAAGTCGGCTCGGGAGAATGTTGCTGGCCTTGTAGGTTGAGTGACAAAACGCCTGTAAAATGATGGTCAGACCGCGTGTTGGCGTCAGCTTATGCCGAGTTTCCATTTTGGGTAGTACATGCAAATCAGAAGACTGATGTGAGCTTGTAATACGTACGTAGCCGAGATGAGTTGATGAGGGAGAAATGTGGAAGATAGTTTGACGTTGAGAAAAGGATATGTGGGGTTGGAGTCTAGCAAACAAATGCTTCTAGAAACATGTTTGTTCCACCCTAACGATTGCAGTTTCTGATTGACAGCCCGCACTGAAGCTTGATCTTATCACCTACTGTATGAATACACTTTTCATTGGTAAGATCGAGCACAAGCGCGGTTCCTAATAGATGTGATGTGGTGTATTTCCCATCCATGAACCTTGCTTGCCGCCCGTCTTCCATGTCGACCTTGAAAAGATCTCTGCGCCACCAGATCCTATGCAATGGTCTCGATTTTGAAATCAGATGGCCTTCTATATCCGGGTACATTCCCAGAAAATTCGTTGGCAATGGATATTTATATTGAGCAAAACATGTTGTTGTAAGGCGGATATAACAATGCTGTAAATTGGCGCTCGACAAAATTCCTCATGGAGAATGCATTTGCATAGCCCGGATTGACGATCAGCGTCAATGGCTTCTCTGCTATGGTATTGAGTTGCATCAGAGGAGGTTTTTGTTGAAGATCGTGTTGACGCAGACAAGCCGCAGACACAGGTGGATCTGCAGAACCATTGAAATTACGTTCGTTGAAAAAAAGTCCGATACGCCGAGATCTGATCATGATGACCAATATACCTGGAGTTGAATAGCAATCCATGTCGGGTGTAGAAATGAATACGGTCCTGAATACCCATTGTGCTCAACGCAACTTTCATGAGGCGGCACGAACGCAAATGCCACGACAGCTCGCCCCAGTGCACCACAACTTCATAATATTGCCATTGCGCACATCGATTTAATATGCATGTTCCTCCTACCCTTTGACGGCGTGCTCGATGCGCCTGGCTGGGTTCATGCAACAACATCATTAGCCGCAACCTCTTTCTTTTCTTCTTGTGAAGATTTTTCTGTACCACCGCCGCTCCAAAAGATTGAACTCAACACTAATTGAACCTCACTGAGGAAACGATCGACTTCCTCTCCTGTGCCGACCGTGATTCTTAAGCAACCAAGACATCCAGGTTCTTTGCCTCTAAATCTGACTACCACGCCTTTCTCCTCTGCAAGTGATTCGTAAACTTTCAGCGCCGTCTCATTGTTAGGCTTTCCGCCCTGGTCCCGCGGCTTGTCCAAGATTTCTACCAGGAGGAAGTTCGACATGAAACCACCCTTGAAGCTACCAATGCCAGGAACTTGTGGTAGTGCCTTGACAAGACGTTCTCTTTGCTCGATGATCTTACTTCTATTTGAACGCATTACCTTCAGGTTACCCGGTTGCAGCGCAGCGCAAGCGAGCTGACTGGTGGGATTACTGATGTTGTAGGGCGCCTTGAGATTGTTGAGTAATTGGGCAATGGCGGGGTCTGCAAATGCTGCGCCTAGGCGGATACCTGCAAGTCCGAACGCCTTCGATAATGTCTGCATTACAACAAGGTTTGGCCATTCTGACACCCATTCAGCTAAGCTAGACCCCTCCGGAGCAAAGTCCATGTATGCCTCATCCAGTATCACAATGCCATTCCATGTTGGATGTTCTAGAATAGGTCTGACTGCAGATTTTGGTATAAGAGTTCCAGTAGGGTTACCGGGAGAGCAGAGATATACAAGTTTGATGTTGGGGTCGGATGAAAGTGTCTCAAGGATCCTGGGAACGTCGACATCAAAGTCTTGGTCCACTAGAAGGGGTACGTGGACTACGGATATGTCGTTCACTTGTGCCGAGACCGCATACATGCCATACGTAGGAGGACAAGTAAGAATCTTATCTTGACCAGGCCTACAGAAGCAGCGGAGCAGATTATCAATCGCTTCGTCAGAGCCCACGCCAACAAACAGATTCTCAGGCGTTATGTATTTATCTGTGTGAGCGTGCGTATTTCGAAGATCGCAGAGTAGCTCTTTGAGATCGTGCTGGTGACTACGTAGAGTCAGACCTATCTATGGCCTTGCGAAGTATTGTTCTTACGGATCAGGGTAACGATTCAAACCCAGCAAATCAATATTGATAGATTCATCTTTTGGTTCCACATCTTTCGAATGACCTTTACTGTTCAAGGCCAGACCAGGTCCGTATGCATTCTCGTTCGCATCGAGGAGGATATTCGTGCCATCATCTTTGTAGTCGCTTCAGCGGCCGTCAACTGGAGCTATAAATGAATAGATATGGATGCTTACTCTCGAGCACATCGGTAAGGTTGTAGAGCTAGTATGTTCGGCCTAGCACACTTTGTTATATCGAACTTGGCCATGATTGATGTTGTTGCTGTTATAGAACAAAATGTTTTGGAACAAAAACTTAAGGGTGACAAAGTCACTGAATGGTTCGCCGATTTCGCAGCTCGTCTCAAAGAATTTAGGGTGGTAAGGCCACAAGGCTGAACATCACATCTATTAAAGTTACCCTACTGGTGGTATGTGGATGATTATGATCTAATTTACTATAATCCTTCTTTCTCTATCTCTTCTTGCTCATTTGTGCTACCCACTTCCCTCAAATCATGGTTGATGGCCCCTTCAATATGAAGATCCGAACCCCCTCCCGCTTCAAGCTTCTTTGCTCTCTCCACCAGATCTCGAACGTGTTCATCTTTGCTATCTGCGCTGAGACTGTCTAGAGCATCTTCTAAAAGGTAGAGATACTCCCGGTTTTCACCACTGGGCCCTTTGCTTCTCAAGATATGTGCTGCGAGCACTTGTGGATTTTGCGGGCCAAGAAATTGAGGATTATCTGGGAGACCAATGTATACTAAGCATTGAACTGGCTCTGCTCTCTGGGTACTGGACCTTTGCTCCACATTTGACGCCACGGCGGGATGAAATGCGGTGTACTGAATTGAATATCCATTGATTTCGCGAATATCGAGATATGCGCGGACTTCTTCAACCTTTTGGCTTGGTATATGATATGCAGCACCCCAAACTTTTTCCGTTGGTGCCGAGAAATGCTGGAAATTTATCAGTGGTGTTTCTGTTCCCAGAACTATCTAGAGTAATTACATGATCGATCAATGTTTCGTAATGTGCTCGATCTATGAGTGTAACAACTCTGCCGGGCGCTTCTGGTGTACCACGATGATCTTCACTGAAGGATGTAAGAAAGATTTCTGAATCATCAGGGCTTATTCTGTGGATGAAAACCTTGCCTGCCTTTATCTTCAGCTGCGAGTCATGGGTGTATATCGTGCCATTCTCATGCTCATACCTGCCAAAAGCGTCGAATATATCCTTCGATATAGCCCGGTAACCGCTTATCTTTGTTATGTATCAGATGAGGCCTATATTATTAGGCTGGACATGCGAAATTACCAAAATGTGGTGGTGGCTTCCATATAAGACTTCTGTTGGGTGGGTGAGTTATCATTAAATTCGAGAAACAGTTAAGACGAAGTACCCGTATCCGAAGAGCCATAAGCCATTTATAGTTTGCGGACGAGACATTTCCAGCTGTATCAAAAAATTGTATATTTTGGCAGCTATGTAGGAAGACGACGTAGAAAGCTTTGGAGTTGTGGTTGTTTTAGGTTCTTGCCGGCCCTCACGGCCCGAAAATAGGTGGTCTCATTCTGAGCACATCATCTCTTCACTACACTACATCACGATCCATCCTCCATATTTAGTTTTCGTTATCTCCATCATGTGTCTGAAAAAAGTACCTGCGTGTCTGCTACGCTACCTTCATGACGCTAGAATGCGAATCCTTCGCCCTTCTGCTACCTCCTGCTACCCCCACTTCCGACTTGTATCGCGGAACCTTCATTTCTCATTCTGGTTTTAGAGCACTCCGCCGGCGCAGTGTATTCTAACCCTTATGGAATGATTCCAGAGTGCCGGCAATCTCCATATCAAAATGCCGATGTACACGACTGAATTATGATACTCACCCTCTTATGGTCAAGCACCCAGCGATCATTTTGAAGAATCCCGAGGTGCGAATATGCATACCTGTATGATACGATCTGCTGGACACGTACACAGAGTCTAGTATGGACTTTGTCAGATGTACCCATAATGTGTTGAATTAACCTCGAGGTTCTGAAGCTGTTCTTGCCTCAGAACTCTTATGCCACGGCAGCAGACCCAACGACCAATCATTTAGAGACGGGCAGTTCCCAAACAGGACATAAGAGCTTGGGTAGCGCGGGGTTGAGCATAAGTTGGTATTGACCGTACAATTCATGTCTCGACCCTTAAGGTCGGCGGTAGTTTCCTGCAGAATCGCATTCTGATTCGAGAACGATTGCGGCACAGCGTCTATGAACATTTCTTATCTCCCGCCCACCATACACGTTTCTTCTTGTTAATGCTATTTTGAAATGTTTTATCAGTTTGATCCTTTAAGTACCGCTGGGCAATTATGCGCTGTTTGAGCCTCGTGGAGGTCACAACCAATACAATTGTCAGCATACAGCATGTTTGAGCCTCAGAACGACCGCCGTATCTTGGGCGGCGGCTTTCTGTAACACAGCTCGCTAGAAGATACGCGTATACATCCATCGTGGTAGGGGCTGGTGCAAACTAATCTAATAATATGTTTATGCACTGTGTGTAGTTCTCCCGCGCAAACCATTGCAACACGTCTTGGCTTTGCGCCGCAGCTTCAGGGTCGGGTTACAGAACCGTGGGCGAATTACAGCCTCGCAAGATAATTGGAACTGCAAGTGACGAACGCCACATTACCCTACAACGTTGCTTGCATGTTAATTCACAGCACAATAGCAAGTTCTATAAGTATTCAAATAAATCTCGCTCTAGGTGGGAAGAAAAAACAGCCAAATTCCTTCCGCCTAATTTTCCTAGCAGCATACGCCTGGCAGACAAGATTCTTCATTACATTACATTTATCTATCTTCACCATCATGTCTATGGAAGAGAGCAGTGGAGAAGAGTCGGGTCTCTCTCAGTTACTGAGCGAAGAAAACACAGTTCTTCTTGATCTTATTGACAAACTCCGTAGCCTCGGTATTAACAAAGATGTTCCACTCCCCGAGATCATCGTTTGTGGTGATCAGTCTTCTGGTAAGAGTTCGGTCCTGGAAGCCATCTCCCATCTGTCATTTCCAAAAGGCCAAGGCTTCTGCACTGCCTTTCCCACCGAGCTTGCCCTGCGCCGCTCTGCAACACACAACACTTCGGTCTCCATTCAACCCGCTCCAGGCAGGACTGAGGAAGCCAAAGTCATCTTGTCAACATTCCCATCTCATGAGGAGACTATCGAAGACTTCAAGAACGTAGTCGAGTCAGCTAAGAAGGAGCTCGCAAAGTGCGACCCCACGAAAAACGGTTCTGTTTTTAAGGACACTCTTCGTGTGGAGGTGTCTCGTCCAGATTGGCCGCCGTTCACACTCATCGATCTTCCTGGATTGATCAAAAGTCCAAACCGAGGTCAAGTCAAAGAGGATGTGCCAGTAATCCTTGACCTTGTCAGAAGCTACATGAGCCGTCCTAGGTCCATCATTATGGCAGTCGTATCAGCGAAAAGCGACCAAGCTACTCAACTTGTGCTGGACTTGGTCTCCGACCTCGACCCTACTGGTATGAGGACACTAGGTGTGGTTAGTAATCCTTGCTTTCAATCGTCTTCTGCCTTGACTATGTACTGACAGGAGCCATTGAAACGTCAGATCACCATGCCAGATTTGGCTCCAAAAGGCTCCAAGACGGAGGACGATTTTATTCATCTTGCCAAAAACGTTGAACACAAATTGCGGCTCGGCTGGCACGTGCTGAAAAATCAAGACTGGGATCAACACTGCTCTATGGACGAACGAGATCAATATGAAAGAGAATTTTTCGAAGACAGTCGCTGGGGCCAAGAGTTGGACGCCGATACATTAGGTGTTGGTGCATTGAGGGAGCGACTCGCCAAGCTCTTGGAGACACAGATTCGATCGACCTTACCAGAGGTCATCACCGCCATCGAAGAGAATCGTACCGCCGTTAGTGAGCAAATCGAACGACTCGGCCCAGATCGGAATAGTCTCGACGACCAGAGGGACTATTTGGACGACATAAGCCAGCATTTTCAGAGGCTGATGCACCAGTCTCTCGAAGGTGGTTCCAAAAGCGACTTCTTCACTGCGCATGGACCAACAGACAGTGAGCTAAATCTTCGTGCCGTTTTGAAAAGCCTCAATCATAACTTTGCCACTGTCATGTACGAAAGGGGACACAAGAGGGAAGAGCAAACTCACAATCTTAAGACTTTTTTCCGTAGCACGTACCCTACGATACCAGGATTCACGAACCATTGTCCAGAAAGATTGTCTCGCGAAGAGTACTTGGCGATCATTGAAAGATTAATTCGAGCGTCAGATGGACGTTATGTCGATGGACCTTTCCATCCGGGTGTTATCGAAGTACTCTTTCGTGAGCAATCAAAGCACTGGCAGGAATTTGCAGAGGAGCACGTCCAACTTGTCCTCAAAGCGGTTCGTCATCATTTGCAATTAGCTGCTGATTATGTGGCCAACGCGCGTACCTCAAAAGCCTTGCAGCAATATATAATCAGCGTGGAAATGGAAAAGAAACGCAAGTTAGTGACAGAAAAGGTTAGAGAACTGGTTTGGCCATATCGTTACGGTCCTGCTATTACATATACCCACCAGTACCAGGACGTACTCAAAGCGGCGAAGACCTCTGCTCAACAGAACCCACAAGGTAATCCCAACAACTCCATAAGTGGGACCAGTCCTGGAAGAAAGAGCACAATCACAGGCTCCGCTGGACAAGTCTTGCGTTATATGAATGCTTACTATGAGGTTCGTTGATTATTTTCTACTGTGTTGCATCTATTGACGCCACGATTCACATTGCCTAGGTTACCCTACCGACGTTCATAGATAATATTGCCAATCTTGCTATCGAGATGTGTGTGGTCCACGATCTGGGCGAGATATTCACTCCTAGCACAGTCCGCAAAATGAACGAGGCTATGGTGAAGAATTTAGCCTCCGAATCCCCGTCGGTTCAAAAACAACGTAGCAAGCTCTCTACGCAATTTGAGCAACTAAATCATGCTTACAGCACATGTCTACCTCATAGCCTTGGTAAGTTCCACTGAATCCAATCAACAGAGGGCTCAGGCTAATACAACAAGATGCCATATCATTCGATGACGCGGTGAGCGAGCGAACACAGACGCCCCATCTGTCGAGCTCAGATTCACGCTCTCCATCGCCTCCAATTAGTGATTCATCGGCGAGAACACCACAATTCGATCTTGATAATGCTGAGCTTATACGAGACATCATTTCTTTTGGGTCCCCGAAGACCAGCACATCGATGGCTCCTCGTTCTCGGCGCTCTGCTGATCGGAAAGCTCGAGATAACATAGTTCCCATTGTCGTCTCCGAGGAGCTTTAGATACCACCTGAGGGCATCCTGAATTCTCCGCTGATCTATTCTGTTTGTCTGGTTACTGGAGTAAAAGTGTATATATTGCGCTGCTGGCCAGTGGCTTCAACAGAATAGGTTCTTCAATTTTGAGTCAAGCTTGTGATAACTTCAACTGCACTGATGATTTGAACTGTGTCAAACTTTACTCCTTGGAACTAGGTTGCCAGCTAACATGTCATGCAGCTCGGGAATTTTCAGCTCAATAGCTCAAATCCGACTACACAGAGTCACAACCTCCACTAATGTGCATATCAGTTGGTGCTGAAAGCTATGACAATATTTATACGGAATGCAAACCTCTAGAACTGTTTCGCGTTTGTGTTTCTTCTCATCAAGTAGGATTTGAATGAGCCAGAATCTTTGGAAAGTATGAATGCATTGCTAAAGGCTAAAATATATTTAGTTTGACTACACCCTCTGGCGCCATGCAACTAGTTGCGCAGAGGGAGCGACATCACTAGATACTCAACATTGCCTGCGCAGACTCTGTCAATGCTTTCATTGCAACGAGTTGAAGCTGCGGGCCAACACTGATTCTGCTAACACCCATCTTGCACAGCTCCTTGGCAGTCAGACCTCCAGCTAGCTTCATAGAGACACTGAGCCGCCCATCGAATGCCTCCACAAGCTTCACAACCTCCTCATCACGAACTCCATGCTTACCTCCTCCCCAAATGAAAACGGTTGTTGCTCCTGCAGCAAGATACTGCTTTCCGCGTGAGATAACTTCGTCAAGTTGGCCACCTAGCCTTATGTGTTAGTAACACCTCTAATATGCCTAAGTTATGGGCTTATATACTGGCATACCTTGAACAAGGACATCACATCGTGCATTGACCACAAAGTCAGGCACGCCGGTTTGCTTTGCCGTATCAATTACTCGTTTAATTCGATCTACCGCATGTTCGATAGGCATCATCTGTTTCCTGTCGTAGTCCTCGAGGTTGATGCCCACAACTCCCAGCTTGATCAATTCTGTAATGCCAGCTTCGAGTTGGTCCCCATAACCATCTTGGAAATCGACAGAAAGCGGTTTCTTGAATCTCGCCGCAACAGCCGCGGCTTCGCGAACGGTTTGGAGATTTGTTTCCATGTCTAGGTTGTCGTCGTCAAGTCCGTGGGCGTTTGCTACTCCGTAACTTGCTGTGGCTAGAGCTTTGCATTCTGGTAATAAAGCAACTGCACGAGCCGACAACGCGTCCCAAACATTAGCGAACACGACGGGTCTTCCAGGTTGGTGGAGAGATCTCAGGTGGGTAGCATTTTCGCTAGTTTTAGAAACAGACATTATTCGAGAGTACGAAATGGTGTTTGATATGCAGTTCGAAAAGATCTCTGAGTCTGAAGATACTTAGGAAGAGTTCATATAATCTATATTATAAATAAGCCAGGAGCTTATATTTATGCTGTAAATCCAACCTTGCTCTGAGTCAAAAGGCGTCCTTTGACGCAGGTCGGATTGTACGAGGAAACGAATCCTTGTGCTCCGGAAACTTAGCGAGCAGGCTGCTTGGCCTGCAAGAGCTGACCAGTTAGGAGGTATTCAATCATTTCCTGCATATTCAACTCGTGATCTCGCGGACTCATCGTGTCGAGAGATTCTGCTGAGCAATCAACTAGGCTGAAAAGGGTAATGGATTAATCTTTGAGTTTTGCTTACCGCTGAATACTCCTTAGGTAGTTTGAAGCTCGGATAGGCTATTGCTAGGATTGTGACATACAGGAATTTTTTCAGCTATGTTAAAACCACATGGATATACTAACGGTACCCAGCAATAAGTAATGTATCGATCGTCAGTGGAAGTAAGTACACTTTATTAGTGTTCATTATACGGGGTGGATTTGAATCCTTCATATTCCCGACCTCGACCCGGCTTTTGATATACTTGAGGAGTATGCGAGTACATGATTCGCGGCGTCTATGTAATGTGATCGACAATTAGAATTTCGCTTACCGTACTCACGACTTTTTGTAGCGTACAAATTCTGGGACTGGACGAGAAACCAAGGGCAGTTCAACGACCATATATCATAAGACGAGAATAACTAATCATGATGATCTTCGACGATATAGCTTAACACCATAAGTGAATAGTGGACCAAGTTCGAACGCTATGAAATGGAAATTCAGTGATGTGCATGGTGTCCTCCTTGAGATGAGGAATCCTGTCTGTTACCAATACTCCAAGAAATAGATATCTTAAACGACAGCTTGTGCCAAAGAATTTGGTCTCTGTCCTCCCATGTCACCGCCACAATGAGTATTTAGTAAAAAGTGAACGCCGCCGTTTCGCCAACTAAGCACATGCCATGTTATGTTCAAACAGCCGGACAAATCCTGCTGATATATGAAAGTACATCAAGTCTCAACTCTTGCCGAGAGATGGATCGGAGGGACGTCAAAATTAGAAATGAAAACAACCTGCACCGCTGCGAACCTGTTATGATATTAGTGGAAGGAGCGAGGTAAATGACAACGGGGATTTCTTACGCGCAGCATGCTGCAAATATCTCGATTCGCTTCCCCAGCGAAAAGATGTGCAGACAAAGTGAGAATAAGACATTGAAACCAGCGATAGCCCCCAGCCTTGCTCCACTAGACTTGATGAAGTAAAGAATAGTAATAGATACCAGAAGGATTGCGGTCGCTACTAAAGAGGTGAGAAAGTGAGTGAGCTCCAACAGTTTGCCTTCTCTATACGAAGGATAACCTAGAACGGGATCTGGTTTCTTGATCTTGAACCGAGTCAGGATCGGAGTCACAATGCTCTTTTGCATCCATCTCGAGAATTTATCTTCAACATTTCGACCGCGGAGGACGGTCAGATCGGGGGCCCATTCTGTGGGATCCTTGACAGTCCCCCACGTATCGCGGTCGTAGCCCGAGATACAGCGAGCCATTCCTTTACCATCTTCGAGGAAATGCTGAAGTTCATTGAGGTCGATAGGCATCGGATCAGCCATATTTGCGACTTTTTGCGCACGAATAAGTGCTTTCTCTACTAAGATATTAGTATGTGTGGCTACAAGAGTATTGAATTAAGAACATACGATATTCCGCTAATTTCTCCCTCATCTCCATAATCAATTTGTATTGCGGACAGTCGTCTCTTTCCTTAGATTTCTGTAGAAAATACCAGTTTCTGGAGTAGTTATTGGCTTTCTTCTCTGGGTCCGGATCACAGTAGTCTTGATACTCGATTCGCCTCAGGCGTGCGCTTAGGGAGATAAGCTCAGATTGATAGTATAGAAGGTTGCGCGCAGTCAGATCTCCAAAGCGGCGGAATATGGCCAACTCTGGCTCATTCCCGATGAAAGAAGCCATCATCGGGTAGCCTTTGACAACCTCAGGTAATGCTGTCATGGTGAGTGTATTGTATGTGGGTCTGGCTCTGTTGATCGATAGAGAAATCTTCACTCTGAGAATAGAGCAAATGCTTCTTTTGAAGTACTCGAACGTTTGAGACAGGACGAACAACATGAACGCCTTCCGTAATACTGGGTAACTCCAAAGTTCCAATAGGATTCCACCCTATCGACGTCCTGACCGGCTACCTACTTTATGGGTTTTAATGCGTATTTTAGTCGCTGAACCATCTATCTTAGCTCTTCCATAGCCACGAAACTGGTTGCACAACATGATATGATCGAATCCTAAGGTTCCATCGAAGTTTGCTATGCTGCAGCTACCCGTTACGGTCAAGTTAATGATGACGAATATGAAAGAACAAAATATGTTTAGCAGAAAGTGATCTTCGAGCAACAACTAATTGATGAAGAATACTGCACCCTGGGCCCTCGAATTGTATCGTAAACATATTTGTTGGAATTCACTTTTTGAAACAAATCTTTAAGCCCAGCGAATCCTAGCATTCGAAAAGTCGAGCCATTCCCTACTTAAACGCAGCCGACTCTTTCTCGCACCATTGCCAGAACTTCTCAGCTTGCCCCGTCCCACCTTCGGAACCATTCTTCAAAGCAGCGGTAACATCCTTTCTTACATCATAAAATCGACCCCATGGAGCTACAAAAGCACCGTTGTGACTCTCAGTGACATCTGGAGAGCACGGAGCGTATAATTCCGTGTATGCTCCATATCGTGCCGGATATTGCAGCAACAGCCAGATGACCCAGTCTACTATAGCTGGCATATGGCGGTGAAGCTCCGACTCCAAATTGCCAGGATTCCAGGACAGGCTGATAATTCCACCTTTGCCGTGTCGTTTCGCGAATTCAGATCCAAGAAAGACGCAAGCTGTTTTACTTTGGGCGTAATTTTGGTTTTGGTCCGGAAAATCCCTTGGTGATCCATCGGCTGTGAACTCGACACCTCCTGGAGGTGCTATATAAGTCGCAATTGAGGCTGCGAACGTTACACGAACAGAACCAGCTGATGCCTTTGCCACCGTCTGCCTACTTATCGGTAAAAGAAGCTCGCTCAATAGATAAGCATCTAGCGCATTGGTGCCCATCTGCAGTTCATGTCCATGAGCATCTTTGGTTCCTCTTGGCGGTGCCATAACGCCAGCATTGTTGGTCAACGTATCCAAACGATTCTACTTTGCCATAAATGTCTCTGCAGCTGGCTTAATAGTACTGAGGTCAGAGAAATCGACAGACAGGAATTCAAGACGACCTTTGGATGACGGAAAGGCTTCTTTTATGCTTGCAATGGCCTTGTCTGCCTTCTCCTTGCTGCGTCCGGCGACGTAGACAGTGGCATTTTTCTGGTAGAAGATCTTGACAAGTTCGTAACCAACACCAGCGTAACCGCCGGTCACCATATGGATCTTCCCTGTGATGTGTTAGAATAGGTTGTGTTCGATGACATGATTTCGCTTGCCCTCTTGATCTGGGAGATTCTTCTCAGTAAGTGTCAGCGTGGGGATGAAGAAGCCATTGCGCAAGGAAACTTTGAACGACACCCATGATGAGGAGTAGAACTTCCGGGCTTGATGAAACTTGCTCGATTTACGGAAATGATGAAAATTGCTTGGGTTTTATGTTTTTAGTGCGTACTGTTAACTTTTGGCCCTTCCAAAGCTTTATACAGTAGCTTGCACAATTGGTGTCGGGATTTCTCCGACACACACGCCATTTGCGCACAGACTTTTATGCTAAGCCTTGTTGCACTTTATCCATTCCTATCATCCTTGCATTTGTTAGGCCCTGGAATCGTTCTCCGCGCTTAAATCTAGGACAATGCCCACGTCACGAATCTGGCTTCCAATAACCACCACCGATTACACAGCCTTAAGTGCCCAGCGGGCGCCAGCTTGCAGCCTGCTCGTTGCATTTCGTGATGTAGTACACACGAAGATGAACATCTGAGAGACACCTACTGTTGTTTTTTAATACGAAAATCCGCTTGCGTCTTGGTCGACCTCGACTTATATCTCTTCTCGCGAGGGAAGCATGCCAGTGCCATGATGCGCCTGCTGAAGCGCTCGCCGAACGGCGACTTGGAGCTGATTTCTTTCAGCGACAACGTTCTTCCTGCGTATGCCATCCTATCGCACACCTGGATCGAGGGTCACGAAGTCGCTTACAATGAGTTGGTGTCCGGGACAGGCAAAGAGAAGACTGGCTATGCCAAAATCCGCTTCTGTGCAGACAGAGCTGCCGAGGATGGGCTAGAGTACTCCTGGGTAGACACCTGTTGCATTGATAAATCTACTGTCCAGGAGCTCCAGACGGCCATCAACTCCATGTTCCGCTGGTATCAAGGCGCAAGCAAGTGCTACGTATACCTGTCAGATGTTAAGGTTCCAGCCGAGGTCGTCAACGCCCAGGACTTCCGGATAACATGGGTGGAAGCGTTTCGACGAAGCCGATGGTTTACGCGAGGCTGGACGCTGCAAGAGCTCCTAGCTCCGGCTACGGTTGACTTTTTCTCCACAGAGGGCAAGCGGCTGGGCAGTAGGATATCGCTGGAGCAGGAGATCCATGAAATCACTAGGGTCCCTATCAGTGCCCTTAGAGGTCAGCAACATCTCTCTGAGTTCAGCGTACCAGAACGAATGAGCTGGGCGGCCGGACGCACGACAACATTTGTAGAGGACAAAGTATACTGTCTGTTAGGAATCTTCGACGTGTTCTTACCGCTTATTTACGGAGAAGGAGAGGCATACGCGACTGATCGGCTGGGAGCAGAGATACGAAGACGACAGGCAGGGCAGGGCACAGAAAGTCAGCAAGACTTGACAGGTACGTTCTTGGCCGAGCACAGCAGCACTCTCTCTTCTCTACGATTGTATGCGGCTGACAATATATAGTCTCCTCAACGTTGCCCTTTCCCAAGAACGAATCCTTCGTCGGACGAGAAGACCAGCTTCAATCTCTCGAACAATCCCTCCTCCTCCCGAACACCCACCGACGCATGACATTATATGGACTAGGGGGCTGCGGCAAATCAGCACTTGCCCTTGAGTTTGCATATCGGGCGTTGGCTCAACACGCTGGACGACTCGTCTTCTGGGTGCCTGCCATCAGTCAAGACAGCTTCGAGCTTGCATATCGCGAGATCGGCATCCGTCTGCATGTACCAGGGATAACCGATGACAACGCAGACGTCAAGGGCCTTGTGAAGAAGGCATTGAGCTCTGCTAGCGTGGGTCAGTGGCTGATGGTTGTTGACAATGCTGACGACCCTGATGTCCTGATGGGCAGTACTGCTGGCGAGGTAGGCTCAGCTCGACTACTCGATTATCTCCCGCATAGTAGTCGAGGCAAGATCTTGTTCACAACACGAAACAGGAAAGCTGCTGGAGATCTGACGCAAAACAGTGTCTTAGAATTGAAGGATATGAGCAAAGCTGAAGCTGGAGAACTACTGGCGCGACGAGTATCGAAGAATGAACTTCTTAGCGACGACCAATCTGTCGACAGGTTGTTGCAGTTACTTGCGTATCTACCGCTTGCTATTGTACAGGCAGCAGCTTTCATCAACAGCAATGATACCTCAGTATCCGAATACATCTTATTATTTCGAAATACAGGGACCTCGGCCGAGCTCTTCGGCGAACAGTTCGAGGACCCCAGCAGATACCGAGAGATGGAAAGCACGATTGCGAAAACATGGCATATCTCATTCGAGCAAATACGAAGGCAAGACCCGCTTGCTGCGGAGTACCTTTCGTTTATAGCGTGCATCGATCGTATCGGTGTTCCCCAGTCACTGTTACCTCCGGCGGGTTCCCAGCTACAGCAAATCAAAGCAATCGGGACGCTGAAAGGATATGCGTTTATCACAGAACGCCAACATGCATTGCAAGAGCTGAAAAGCGAGAAGCTGTTCGATATGCACCGACTAGTGCATCTGGTATCGGAATGGTGGTTGGAAGAACATGATGAGCTGACGGCTTGGACAATTAAAGCGGCAGCCCAACTTGAGAAACATATCCCATATGGTGGGCACGAGAGCATGGAAGTATGGACAAGATACCTCTCGCACGCATTGTATGTGGCTAGACAAGATGGCATACTGGTGACAACGGCAAGGGCTTCACTTCTCGATCGGGTTGGGCGATGTCAGTCCAGCCTGGGACAATATTCAAGCGCAGAAACGACGCACCGACAAGTACTCTTACTTCAAGAAAAGTCTTTCGGGGCAGAGCATCCTTCCACGCTGACGAGCATGGGCAACTTGGCGC